>CATIWM010422728.1:0-14509 GCA_949671775.1 Mallotus repandus | reverse complement strand
AAATTATTTAAAATATAAAAATAAAATAAATACATACAATCAACTTTAATTAAAAATATGAATAAATACATAAAAATTTAAATAAATAATAAAAATGAGTTACATAAAAAAAAGCCAAAACTGAAAAAAAAGGAAAAAACTGAAAAAGGGGAGGACCAAAATTAAAAACAACAAAAGCGCAGAAACAAAATTGAAAAGACGCTGGTCAAGTGGACCACGGACTAAAATTTCCTCAATTTTATTTGTATTTACTTTATTTTAAAATAATTGTATATGTGTATTTCTATTTTTTTTCCAACTTCGATACTACTTAACTGTTTTATTATGAGATTTTTATTGATTATTTGTGACCTTTATATTTCTGTTAGTTAAATTAATTTTTATTATTTTTAACATTAATTTGTCATTTTATACATCACAATTCAGAAATTTTTAACTTTAATACTTCTTTCTTTTGAAAATATTTAATGTAGTGTTTTTTTAAAATTATTATTGTGATTAATCATTAAAAATAAAAATTTCATTAAATTTTTTTATTAAATAAAATTGAAATTTATCACTATAAAAAAACTTTTGTAATGTTTTTAACATTTTTAATATTAATTTAGTAATTACACATTTATTTTGAATATTTTTAAAATTTTAGTACTTCATTTAAAAAAATTCTATGTACAATGGTTTTTGAAACTATATACAATTTTTAAATTATAATTGTAATGAATCATTAAATAATAAAAACAATACATTAATTTTAATGATTTTTCTTAAATCTATATCTATATCAAATATATAAAAGCTGAGCATATAGCTTTTGCCACGTCATTTAATAGCCATGTGGCAGAAGGATATTGAATTGCACCTCTCCTTTCAGCGATACTTCACTCGCTGTCTGTTCACGTTGATATTGAAAAAAAAAAAAAAAAAAAAAAAAACCAAAAACGGAACGGTTGCAATTCTCAACATTCTTCCAATTCCCTACCTTCACTCGTTTTCTTTTCCTTTCAATATGGAGAGTCAAATTTTCTTTTCTCAAAAAGTTCCTTCCTCTTCTCAATATCTCTTCAATTTTGCTCATTTCCAACACAACTCTATCTCCCTTGCTTCAATTACTTATATTCATTTCTTCCAATTTTTTTTCTAATTAATCCAATTTTGTATTCGATTTCTCAACAACATTCTTATAATCTTTGATGCCATTCGTGCTGACTATATTTGCCTTTTTCGGGGATGGACTGGAATCTCCATTTTTGCAAATGGGTATGTCTCAATTTTTGATATTTTCTATCTTTTCTCATATGAGTGTGTGTTAACTTAGATTGTTGATGTTGTTGATATGTAATTTATGGTGTTTTGTTGTTTTTTTTAGGAGATAATTTATGCAGGGATTGGAACCCTCACTTAATCGCTCATCTTATTTAATTAGCTCTTGTCATGTTCTGATCATCCGTTTTTCTGACATTTTCTTTGGTGGTGTTGATTTTTTTTTAAAAAAATTTCAATTGAAACATATTAATTCTGCTTAAGATATGATAATGGAGGTGGATTTTGTTACAAGTGACATGTTACAGCTAGAGACTGTTGAAATTGATGAGAACAACGTAATTTTTGACGGTTTTAGCATAATTTCATGTAAGCATAGAGTTAAAGAACTAAACTTTCTATTTTTTAGGCGCTGCTATTAGCTGATTGTTAGGGTTCATGTGTCCAATTTTGGTTTGCATTTTGGGGATACAGTAGAAATTGCAAATTGAAATATTTGTAATGTTAGTGAAAATTTTTGGTATGTTTTGTAATGTGTAGGATATTTCTAATTTTGAGGTTGAAAGATGCGGGATATGCATGGACATTATTTTTGATAGAGGGGTTCTTGATTGTTGCAAATAGTACACTAGTATGTGTGTATATATATATATATATGTATATATATTCTTTTTGGCTTTAATTCAATGGATTATATGAAAAGTAGTGATTTTGATTCATTTTGAGAATTTCAGGTTCTGTTTTGGTTGTTGCTTATATATATAAATATAAACAAAGTGGCCATGAATTTGGTGGCCAGAAATTTAAGAGTTTGCTTTTTGTTGATTTAAATATGGCTTATTTTCTTTTTTTGTGATGCTGATAAGAACCTCTAGACGGTTGTCCATTCCCAATTTGATATGATATAACCCTTTTGCAAATTAAAGCTCTTTATACATACATATATATATATATATATATATATTTGAATATATTTGGAGATCTATGACAATACCTTCTTCGGCTTCAGTTTCTTTTATTTTTTTATTCCTTTTTACTTTCAATTTTCTACTTGTTATTGTGTGGATCCCCACATGACGCTATGTTGGTAATTAGCTCTTAATTAGCTCATAATCTTTCAGCATTACAAGTACTTAATAAATCTAAGCTTTTATAAGTTTATTTATAGTATGTTTTTTTTATCAATTTGTTAAAGTTCTATTCTTCCTATAGTTTGCAGTTTAAATACTAAAATATAGTAATATTAATTATATATAGGCCTTGGTAATAATTCAGAAAAGGTACAAGAAGTAAACTAAGAGGTTGTATAACATATGTATGAAATTGTTCTTTTTCTGATTCTGTTAATTTTTTTTTATTTAAATGTTGGGTTATATAGAATTCTTTAATTTCTCCAACAATATTTTATTATTGTATATCTTGATGATAAGTATCTTTTATTTTGTACAAGACTGCGTTTATGCAGCTTGCTATTTTCATTAGTCTTATAGTAGCTGCTGCTATAAAATTGACTAAGAATTGAAAATATTAAATGAAAGCTTTTGCATCAATTTTGTAATGATTTATGTGCATGTTGACTCTGCCTTGCATTCCATTGAACTTGTATCCAGTGTTGCTCACCTAATTGTTGTATTTATACGAATTGTATTTAAAATAAAATATATGTATTATAGCTCATTTCTGGTGCTCCTTATAATTTTTTAAAGCATTTGATATAAATAATTTTGTGTTAGAGTTCGCCAAGCATGTGAATTTGTTTTCTTTTTCTAATGTTTGTGGGCATTGCAGGGTTGGCAGTAACATATGAAATTCATTTGAATGTTTTTAAAGCTTCAATCAACGCAAAAAAACAAAATGATCTCAGCAGAAAGAATTCTTTAGTACTCAAATATAGCAAGCGAAGCACTCCTTGTGGTTGAAGAGTGCAAATCTCCCAACAACTGGCCATAAGTAGGGGAAATATGCTTCAGAGATTTGGAGGTAATTAAGCAAAGCATCGAAGGAGAATCTATTTTGATTAATATTTAATTCGCATTGCTCCAGATAAAAAAAATATGTATATTAATATTAATCAGTGTTCTTATACGCAGAGCGTTATTAAACTCTACACGCTCCTGTCTTTGTTTCTCTTGCTTAAAAGGGAGACAGAAGGTTGCACAAGTGGTCCTCAAATTCAGTGTAAATGTTAAAGGACATTAATTCATAAACTAAATCCATTCTCCTTCAAGTCTCCTTCATGACACCAAACTCACTGCCGCTTCTAAGCCATCTCAAAATCACTAACCCATTATCTATATAAAATATATAATAACTAAGCGCATAAATTTTGCCACTTCATATTATTAGTGTCATGTGGCAATTGAACGCTATTTTTAGTGTTCTATAGTTGAAACATAAGGCATGCTAACTATCTAACATGTTCTGTTCCCAATTTGTCCTCTCCCTCCCTCCATTTATCATCTTTACGTTATTGTCTTTTCACCTCTCTTTTAATCCTCTCCACCTTCACTTTCTTTAGGTACGGTTACTTTTCTTTTCTTTTCTTATTCCTCTTCACCTCTAATTTCTCAAAAGGTCTATCGCATTATAATTATCATCATCATCATCATCTTCTTCTTCTTCATGAAGCCCACTATTCATCAATACATCATGATCCTTATTATTCATAGTCTTCATCATTTCTCTTAACTTTTACGATGATGATGGTGCTCTTTTGATTAATTCTACGCTGGCTTATTGGAAAACCCACTAAAGAACCATGGGTTTTCTTTTCTAATTTCTTGTGAAATGTAGGAGTGACTACTTGGTTTAGATTATTTTCCATGGATATGTAAGTGGCAATATATAAAAGGGAAAACAAGAGATATAGAAAGTGGAAGAAGAGAAGGATTTGAGCTTATTATGACCTTTTATATTATAAGTGCCAAAAAAAAAGAGGTGTTATGTATTTTGTTATGTTTAAAGAAGAGAAGAGGGAGTTATGACTAATCCAGAGACGGATGTAGATCGTCAATTCCAGGTAATAGTGGATGGTTTTTTAATTATCGTCTTTTTAGAGAATTTTGTGAGATTGCCTTTGAATTTGATTTGTTTGATTGAATTGGGTTGTGTTAGGCAGCTTTAAAAGTGTTTGATAGAATGAATTTTAATATTTTCAATGACTGTCTTTGAATTTGATTGGTTTGATTGAGTTGGGTTGTGTTAGGTAGCTTTAAAAATGTTTAATTGATTGAATTTACGTTCAAAGTTGAAAATTTACATTGTAGGGTAGGATCTGTTGTTGGCTGAAACAATTTTATGTATGCCGTGATATTTTACCATTGATAATCTGTTGTGTTTGGAGACTATGTTTCTATAATTCATTCAGCATTCTTGGTTTTTATTGACTGCAGAGGATCTTTGATGGTTTTTCTAATTTAATATTTGATGATATTAATGATAACGTACATTTCTTGTTTTATTTTTTAACTGCTGCTGTGGATTGCAACTTCAACAATGATAATGTTTACATGTCCTAATTGAAATGTAGACTTGTTGGGCTTGCTCTCATGCTTTCTTCTAGCATTCTACTGCAGATATTGGTATATTGGTATGTTTTCAATCGGATTGGCTGCATTCTGATGTCCTCACATTTTTATTGTTAGTTATCTAAAGGTCTTCTCATAAAGTTCGTAGGCTTAAGAATACTGTTATTATGCTACATCAACTTAAAAAACAAAGAAATTGACTTTGTTTCATGTGTATTGGCTAATATTTAGATATAATATTTGATTATCTTCCTCTTTGAGATTGAAATATTTAGTTTATCATCCATACTTTTTGTGGAGGAGATTACATGCTCCTCATTCTGCAAACCTTTAAGACTGAAATTGTAATTTACATCATTTTGCTTTTCTTGATGAGTAAAATTAATTTAGGTTGTAATTTCTTTGCAAAGAATGGAATAAGATTTATAATAGGTTATTTTCTCACCACACTCTCAGATGATTATTCAAAATTTAAGTCCTTCCATTTGCGTTGGTGAAATCATGTCCCAAGAATGTTAAATCTACACCAAAGACTATCTTAGAGTTGCCCTTGATAACTTGGAACCTGATCAATGTCATTTCAGATGGAGCAAACAAACTTTCGATGCTGGTACTTATTTTCATTATTCTATGATTCGGTGAACTCTAACTTAAGAATCTCACATTATGATTTGTATGCTACTTTGAAAAAAAATTGTATTAACTTTATAATGTTGCATCAATTGAAAGTGGGGAGTAAAAGGTATTTTACTTTCTTATTGGTAAGGGCAGAGAAAAATTAAATTTTACTGGTGTATCCATCACCAAATAGCTTATACATTCATATTTTTTTTTGTCTTGGTTAATGTTTCAACTTTCAATTCAAATAAATGTCAAAAAATTTCAGCCGTGGCAATTTTGTTAGATAATTAAATTAGAAACTCTTGAATTTCTATTTATTTCAGTTATTAATATATCTACTTCATCCAACTATTCATTTTTTATATAAAATATATATGGTATAAATTATTCAAATATTTCTATTTCTTTCATTTAACCATTCATCTTTTTCATTAAATTATTCAATTATTCCTATTTATGGTATAAATATATGCATGTGCGTTTTAGTTATATGATGTTAATGTTCATCTCATAAAAGTTACAATTTTCAAAAATAACAAATACCTTTTCTAAATCAACATCCAAAATTGTGTTAAGAGTTTAGAAGACCTTAAGTATTTGTTTACTTGCTCTATAATTTATGATTTTTTATGTTTTTTTAACAAATTTTGTTCATAAACATGGCCATCAGTCAATAATTTCAAAATATTTTAGAAAAATCAATTAATTCCAACATATTATTATATATCTCTTTATTTCATATAATTAAAACAAAATATTATTTACAAAGATTAATCTTCTGCACTTCCTGCGGGCCACTTGCTAGTTATACTAAAATTTGTCTGTCTAAATTAAAGTTTTGTCATGATTTTAACAATTTGAACATCAATATTTTTTTAATAATTATATATTACCTCTTTATTACTTTTAAACTTGGTAATTTTCTCTTTTAGAAAATTTTTATGTACAATGCAATTTCTATAATTATTATCACAATTAATCATTAAATGATTTAAAATTAAATTAAATTTGATTATTTTCTAAATAAATTAATTTTTATAAAATTGTCACTAAAAATTAAATATTGTTATATTTTTAACATTTCAACATTATTACTTTGAACTCATGGGATTTCTCCCATAAGCATTATGATCCTTAAGTTAGACTTTTGTATGTGACTATGTATAAAATGAATCAATATGAGAGAGTATGGGGTTTTTATAAAGATATATAGTTCAAACCTGATTGGATTTGGACTTTCATTGTTGATAATCCTTGTCCTTAAAGATCAAGTTTTCTTTATTAGACTAAACTGGTTTCCTTATAGATTTAGATAAATGAGCGTTATTGGGCTTTGATTAGGCTTGTATTTTGAGCCTGAATATTGATATAGGGTATCAAGAGTCTCCTTCAAATGCTGCTCGGATATTTGTTTCTAAATATGTTGTAAGCGATATCTAGCATAAGAGTGTCTTTTGCATATAGTTTGTTGAGATGTTGAACCGAGCACAAATAAGTGTTGGTGAGTTGAGTCGAGCACATTATGAGTGCTAATGAAATTGAATCTAGCACATTATGAGTGTTGGTGAATGGAGTGCTTGCAAAATTGAATTGGACACATTATGAGTGTTAGTGATATTAAATTGAGCACATTATAAGTGCTGATGAATTGAGCCGAGCACATTATGAGTGCTAGCGAGATCAAATCGAGCACATTTTGTGTGCTAGCGAAATCAATCCAAGGACATTATGAGTGCTGGTGAATGAAGTGCCTCATGCTATTTTTGTAAACACTAAGAACCATAATGACTGAAGAACCATAATGACTGAAGACGCTTATTTGTGACAATGATATCAACCTATACTTGATTCTTTTGTGTGTGGAAAATAAGGAAAAAAAAGCCATATGGAGGATTGGCAAACATTTACGCTACTCAAATTTCTCACTTTTAAATGTCCAACCATACATAGACCATGACAAGGTAAGCAGTGGAGGAATGAAGCCTCAAGAATAGACTATTATCAAGATGGAAAAATGTATTTTTAGGTGCTGCTACATTGAGGCCTAAGACCATGCATGGACAAAAAAATGCATGGGTATTGCTTGATGGTAATTTTAGAGCTTTTGTAATCAATGAAATATATTTGTTTATCCTCACAAAGAGAGCACTCTTAACCTTGCATATAAAAATTTCTTAAGGGTTCCTCATAATCCTAGTTGCTTGGTCGAGCTAAGTAGTTACGATTTGATTAGTTTACGCTTAAAGACTTCATTTTTTTAAATTAGGTCATATATGCTTTTCCTATGTTAACTATTCTGACAGACAAAGGAATTGGGATTATATCAAGTTTGGAAGTAAAACTAGCTCTAAAAGCAAAGAATAATGTGAAAAGTGAATGGGTAATGCCCTTTGAGATTGTGCTAAAGTAATATATAAAATGAATTACTTTAAAGGAAGGTAATATTAATGAAATCAAACATAAAATAAAATTGATAAAAATTAATGAATTTATTAAAATTATAATGTTATCTTTTAATTTTGAAATGTTGATAAAGATACGTGTAACTGTTAAAAATTTAGTAAAATTATTATTTTAAATTTGAAATAATTAAAAAATGACATTTTTTATTTTGTTAAAATAAAAAGGATTCAAGTGTTAGTTTTTGTAACATGTAGGGGATAAAATTTTAGTTTTTATAAAACAGAGGGAGTAAAATATCTTATTCATTAAGATATTAAAATAAAATTTAACAGATGGGCTAAATTGTTAATGAAATTAAAACTGAGAGATGTAGAAATTCGATTTTCAAACAAAGGGTAAAGAGTGTGAATTAAGTAAATCCTTTCCCATAAGTTTGCCTTATATATAGAACATGAACAAGAGCTAAAAATCATAGAGAAACAATAACTCAAAATTCAACATAAATAGCCAAAGATTAATCAAAATCAATAGGAAAAATTTCATAATTTTGAACAGGAGGCTCCCAAATGAAATATAAGAAATATTATATAATAAAGAAGAAGAGAGTCCCTTGTAGAAATTTTAGCAAAAGCTCCTCCCCATCAATCACTCCTTCCAACTTGTGAGTAGTCTATAATCAATTGTAGAATAAGAATTCTATGAACTAAACTCTAAAGAAAACTAAAACCCATGGATGCATTAAACATTTTCTAGCAATTTTCATGATGAAATCTATGTATGTTAACAATTCCTACTTTAATCGAGTCCAACTCTTGTAGAAACTTAGCTTCTTGCCTTCTTCTTCTTCTTCGTTCCTCTTGAAGACAAAACACTTTCCTTCTTCTTTCTCTTTTTGCATTTTTAATGCAAAGAGAGATGTTTCCTTTTTTTTTTTCCAATTCACATTGCAACTGTCTAATAAAAGGGGAGAAGGCTTGCATGATGTTGCCACCTCATAATAAAATTTCACTTTAAATGCTTTGTCCTTCCCTTCTCTAACTGTGGGTCCTCACCTCTTTATTCTTAACATAAAGCCCCTTGCTCATATATTTGAATTAAATTATCACTTAATAAAAATTAATTTGTTAATTTTTGAATTTACACTCACACCTCAACTTCGTCTTAAGGACATGGATGTTACAGTAGCTCAAGAAAAATTCCCTTTATTAGAGATGTTGTAATGGTTAGACTTGCAACAAATCTTCCATTCTAAGCTCTAGGTTTTCAGTGGCAAGGTAGACCAATAATGACAACTAAACAATTGCAGGCACAAAGTAAAGGGCATATTGACAAACAAACGAAAGAAGAAAGTAAGGACAACAAAAGATAAATACAACTGCATTTAAAGAACTTGAAAGTGCAGATCTTGCTTAGTGTGTTTTGCCAAAGCTTGATGGTACTTTAGTATTGTATTTTGGTTTGGAAAATGTTCATGCATTCTGGCACTGTATCGCTGTTTGGAGGGTGTATTTATATCAATAGGCGTTTTTTTCTACATTTTGTCGATGTTTGCTCCTTGATATCCACCAAATCAGTTGTATGCTAATAATTATATAACTATTTTTGTTCAATGACAAATATGTAGCTTTTTTTAAATCCTAATTCAAGTCATTAGCTAATATAATGAAATTCATGACATGGAACATGAATGCAATTCACAAATGCTGAACAACATCATTCCATTAACATTTGAGCATTATACAGGTAAAAAATACAACACTTCGTGAAGTAATTCTCCACTGTTAATGGAGGGGCCAAGAACACAGGAAAACATAAATTTGTGTTTAAATGGTCCAAAAAAATATAAGAAATTTATGTGCTTCTTATCTTAGACATTGGGGGTGTAAATGCACCTTTGCCCTAAAAAAACTAAACATTAAATAAAAAAAGAGAGAGAAGAACACACTTATAGTAAAAAAGAATCAACTTCAAATTGATGAATATATGTGTTCTACCTTTAAAGCTAACCATAATATTTCTTAGTTTATTTTTAGTATTAAGTATTTTTATTTATAATTTTAAGTTTAATTATAATTTTATGTATTTTATTTGCAATTGTAACTTTATTTATAATTTTATGTAGTTTAATTTTAAATTTGGTAGTAGAAAATAACTGTTGGAAACTTGGTCATTGTAATACTAGCTATTGGAAAACTAGTCGTTAAACTGTAGCTATATATACATATATATATAACTATGGTATTAGAGCCTTGGGGGGTGTCCATGTTATGAATAGTATCTATACGATGTTCCTACAGTGAGTCCTTTAGTCACAGGTGATCCCGACCGTAAGTCCCGAAGAGATAGTGAGACCATTGGTTTAGCTCGTGAGTTATAGCTGTAGTTTCTCTCTATAGTCTCTAGTCTTACCATGTATCCTATCTTCAGTAGAACCACCTCTTCTTCTTCTTCCTTTGCATCCTCTTCTACTAAAGTTCAAAAGAATATAGTCAGTATAGATGAAGTCACTATTGAGGACTTTTGACAAATGCATTGATGATATCAAACTCACAGAAATCCATAAAGACCATGTGTTTAAAACTTCTAGGTTAAATCTTTTCAAATCTGATTAAGTAATCAGAATTGAAGAAAAAGATGTCTAGTTAGATAAAGCTAAAGATGAGATAAAGCTTCTTTCCTCCTCTTTTATAGTAAAACATAAAGCTAAAGGTTTATGGTATATCCATATAGGACTTGTCCAAGTAGGAATAAAGCCTCTAAACAGAGAAGGTCTTGATACTTCTATCATTGCTGCTCTCATAGACAAAAGGTTTAGAAAGTTCGAAGACTCCTTGTTAAGAACTATAGACTCTAGCCTCTGTAAAGGTCCTATATCATTTGACTGTTATCCAGTCTTTACTGTTTCTTTAAATGATGCGAATCTTTTAAAGTCTTTGGTTTTGCAAATCCAAACCCATAACTATACTATGGATGATGGATCAATTCCAATTGCATTAATTTTTAAAGTTCATTATAAAGCTATGATGTATGCCTTTGCTACAAAGAGTAGATTCCATAGTAAAAAAGGAGAAACCTTGCTTCTCCAAACAGATATGACTAAAGCAAATGTGGTTATCCCCAAACCCATTCAATGGAACCATATAACACTTATCCAAGATTGCATCTTAGAAAGTGCCACTGAACCAATACCTACAAATCCTGAAAAATGTGCTCCAAATACACAAATAAAGCATATAAGCCAGTTCCATGATGGAAGAGTAAAGATCAATTTTGACATAGCAACTTATAGCTCTAGATTTTTTGATACTTCATCATCAGAATCTCTAGATCTAGGGAGATTATCTCAGATACCCTCTATCATTAATCGTCCATATAAAGAGCAGCCTCACCAAAACCCTGATCTGCCAAGAATTATCAACCTTCCTTATATAGAACAAACAGATCTTCACCCTAACCTACCACCAGTTATAAATTTACCTTATACCTCCTTAGTCAGATATTCCATATCTGACTTACCCCCTACTTCACTTAGAAATGTAGATCATAGTACCAATATAGCCAGACCAATCTACATTGAGCCTTAGCACGAAATAAAGTCTCCCTCACCTCCTGCTTCTCCCATTGCATCTGATATAACAGAAAATATAGCCCATGAGCTGAATGTCATAGAAAAGGAGTTTACTCCTGATAAAACATTTTTGCATCAAGATTTTTATGCATTTTATAATAAAGAAAAAAGACAATGGTTTTTCAAATATTTTCTAAATGAAAGGAAAAATATTCAAAATCAATTTTATGATTTCGTGCAAGAAAATAAAGTAAGTATATTGTTTTTTGATTGGTTTGAAATCTATGCTTCAGTAAATAATATTTTTTATCCTTTTAAAGTTTTGAATCTTGTTACTATCAGAAAGAAGGTAATAGTTTGGGAAACATCAAATGGTAAAAGTATGGAATATGAACATCCTCCTCTTAGGTTAATTAAACTCCATATAGGGGATGAGACTATAGATGCTTGCCCCTATAAAAAACTTCAGAATAGTGATGCTCAGAACCTTAAAAATAAAGTGGTTCAGAACAATTTTACAAATGCTCATCTCAACAGCATAGGTAAACAACTATCCAGGATAGAAAGCAAGTCCTATACATCTGTAAAACCTTTAGGAACTACAGATAAAAAGTTAAAGAACCCCATGTTTAAACCTTACCAAATCTCTAGCAGTGCTCAATAAGAAATCAGAACCAATAAATATGATTTCCTTGATGCTGTAAGAGAACAACTTAGTCGATTAGGACCAACTTCTTTTTCAAATCCTATAGCACCTAACACTCCACAATCTGTCAACCAAAATGTTAGTGTTCTTGATAAAGTCTCTGAGTCCCAGTTTGATAATAGTGAATTTCTGGAACAGTCTCCAGAAATTGCTAAACTTCATTGGTCTAACAGCCAGCCTTTTCGTTCAGGTTATATTAAAGCCAGATATCCAGAACTTGAAATAGGTGATCACCCTAGTATCCTTGTTTAGCCAAAGATTAGTGCCAGTTCTGTTTATGAATGGAACATTGATGGGATGACAGAATATCAAATTCTGAACTCCCTTCAGCAGATGACTATGACCTCCAATGCTTATAAAACCCAAACAGGAACCTTTGATAAGTTTGTCGCAAAACCAATCATTGCAGGTTTCTCTGGACAACTTAAAGGGTGGTGGGGTTATCATCTCACAATCTAATAGTAAATAGATATCCTGTACGCTACTCAAAAAGATGAAGAAGGTCTACCCATCTTAGACCCCTTAGGAAATACTATTCAAGATACAATGTCTACCTTGATTTTGACTATAGCATTGCATTTTATAGGTGATTCCTCTCATCTTAAAGACAAGAATGCTAACCTTTTGTCCAAATTTAGGTGCAAAAAAACTTAGTGACTTCCAATGGTATAGATTGACTTTCCTTACTAGTGTAATGCTTAGGGAAGACTCTAACAAGGCTTTAAGCAATTCAGGCTACTCTGAAGCCTCCAGCTTCTGAGCCTCCAAGCATTTTGGGCCTTCCAAACCCCTCAGGTAAAGCTTCTTAACTATTTTTCAAAATAGAGAAAGGTGAATATTCCTTCTCAAGGACCCTTTCTCAAAGTGATTTAAATCCTGTGTCTACACAAAGTAGCTCATAGATTGTTTTATCACAATCTAAAGTTAAAACTTCTGAATTTCTAGCAAAAACCACTTTTCAGAATATTTTAACAGTTGAAGACGATTTTTATCATAAGGATCCTTTCTTTACTTTGCAAAATCATTTTCCAAAAAATTGGTTTTATAAACCTTGGGATCTTTCCAAGCCCCAAGAATATTATCAAACTATTTTGGAATATACTGGTTCTGCAGAGTTGAAACATTTCTACCATAAAGGCTCCCCTGACCCTTCCTACTTGCAAAATTCTTAAAGTCCTTCACCCTAAAGAATAGGGCCTAGACCTTTTTAAGCCAAAAGCCTTCCCTATCAATTTCCAAACTAAGCTAGACTTTTGCCAAACATTTTCCTATTGGGATTATGAACAAGCATGGTTTAATACATTTCTTATCCAAAATAGCTACAAAACTCATTCATGGTTATTTTTCCTCAGTGATCATGCCAACATTTCAAAGTTCCCCACATGGTTTACTATATGGTGGAATAATTATGGACCCATCCCTGATATCTTCCCCTTTGTTATCAGTAATGGTTTTGAACTCTTTGAAACACATTACGAACTTTCTTTCCTTCAGAAAAAGTTTCCTCTCCTATGCCTTTATTGTACAAAATTCTTTGTTCCTTGGGTCTCCCAATGTTACCTAGACTACTCTTCCAATAATGGCATCATAATTCTTCAACGAAAAATTAAAGTAAAATGGTGGAATTCTTATAAAATTCCTAAAAAGATTTCAAAGTCTGCCATTGCGGGATGACTCCAAAAGCACAGATTCTTTGGAACTTCCCACTCCCAGTCTAACTTCCTAACTTAAAAATCTCATGACAGTGCTCTCCTTGTAACTGCAAAATTATAAGAAGAATACTTTAACATAATGCAACAGTTGGTCTAATCCAAGACTGCTTCTTCTACAAATTCCAATAAGTCTGAAGATTCAAAACCCTTCATAGATTTGGGTAATGATAATGAACATGATTGCTTTGGAATTTTTCCCTTTATTAAGCCCACAGGCTTGTAAAGTTTTATATAAGTCTATTAAAGCCTTATAAATATTTATGTTTTCCCTCTATTAAGGGCCAAAACGTGGCCTTATGGCCTGGCAGTGGCTGTACAATGGCCTTTCCTCTCTATTGTTTATTTAGCAAAGCAAATCAATTTTTTTCTCTTTCTTTTTTTTGTTTATTTTTTACTTATTTTATTTTGATAATTCATAATAAATTACACTTATCAGATAATTAATAATCAGATAAAGGATTAGATTTTTTAGATTTATTTTATTTTATTTTCTTATTTTTCTTTATAAATAAAAACACACAAGAGGAAAAAGATACTCTAGGTTGTGGGAGGCTTTCTGATTTTTGCTATAGGCCAAAACACCGTCATTTCTTTTATTTTTATCTTTTTCTCTTCCGTTCTGATTTTAGCCATGAGTCAAGAACGCATTGTTTTCTCTTTTATTTTTTCATGTTGTTTTCTTTAGTCCCTTGCCATGAATTATATCCCAATA
>CATIWM010422674.1:0-16965 GCA_949671775.1 Mallotus repandus | reverse complement strand
TTATTTTTATTTTAAATTTCTCTATTTTTTTTTGGTTTTCATCTTATTTCAAAATTTTTATTTTCTCATTTTTTTTCCTTTTTTTTCATCTTTTTATATTAGTGGAGCATTATCCAATATATTTTTTTGGATTTTATTTATAAATTTTTTGACATTTTATGCTGAAATACAATTTCTTTTTTATTTCCTCTTTTTTTTATTTTCTCTTTCTTTTTAATAAATTTACCATTATTTTCTAAATGTTATTTTTTTAATTTTAATAAATAAAATATATAATAATCCTATAAATAAAATAGCTAAAAATATTGTAGTATCATTAAATTAATTTTTTGTTGGCTTTTATTAAAGAGACTAGCATGCATTGCTCTATGAAATACTTTTTTATTTTTTATATGTTTTGTTTATTTGTAATTTTTTTTATTCAATAGGGTGTAGAAAATGTTGATTTTATTTTTGTTCATTCTCATTATGGCGGTCATGGTGGATAGAATGTGAAGGGTGTTGATGTAGTATATATTGTTATTAATTTTTTTGTAATTTATTTTTTGTTGCTTTTTTATTTCTAATTTAGTTTTGTATTCATAGGATGTTGAAAATGATTTTGTCAGTCCTCATCCATTGAAAATGGAGCACAGACCTGGCTATATCTTAAAGTATCTTTTTTTTATTGTATAGGAAACAGAAAATAAACCAAAAGTATACAAAAAATATACTATAATTCTTCGGAGTTAAACACGTTGTAATATTTGTAATAGAAAAATTTTAAATAAATGAATATGTTTTAAAGTTTTTTGGTGTTGTTATGTCGTAAGGGGACTCATTCTTACCGCATAGGCAACAGAAATGTAGAAAATGCTTCCTTGACGTAGAATATATGAAATTCAAATCATTTTGTTTTTACACCATCTTTTTGTATCCTTTTGGTTTCTGATTCATTTTTTTGTTTTAGCTTTTTTGGTTTTGAAGAATTATATGAGATATTTGGTCCTAACCTGCAATATTATGTATTTATTACGTAATATATAAGAGGTGATTGGTCATATCCACACATGAATTGATCAAGTTAAATTAAAATAGACAACAATCATAAATTAGTTACGGGAGGAAGTTGAGCATGTATATATATATTAATTGATAAGAACAAATGACTAAGGGCAAAATAAAAATAAAATAACCAAATACAACAAAATATGTACACCAGTCATATACACATCATAAAAAAAAAGATTAAAACAAAGCTATACAACACATCAACATATACACTACCACAAGGCTTAGCCCAAGTCTAGATGCTACACATTCTACTAAATTGAATGAAACAAATGATCTGCAAATGAAAATTAAAACACAACACAATATTAGAATTTTTATACTCTTTGATAAATAAATTACTAACATATAAGTAGATAAAATAATAACAAGGAAAAAAAAGGACTTTATGGATATATTAATAAATAATAATTCAACGTTAATTAAGCCTCACAATCTAGGCAAAATCATGATTAAGCCACCCCTCAGATGAGATGAGTGCTGAAAATGAAACATAAATTTATATAAAAATATTTTTATAATTATAACAACATTTCATCATACATATAATTAATTAACATTACACGTAAAGTTACTCATTATGCAACACTTTATGCAATTATACTTTTCTTTAAAGACATAACTAGGAATTGTTTTCAACAGGTTTGACAAGTGTAATTAATTAAGTGCATGATGATGATGATGAAACAAACAAATTAAACCTAGCTAGCAATTACCCAGTTATATATACAGTTCCATAAGAACAGTCGAACAGTGGTTTTATGCGTTGGCTTGACTCTTTCGTTTTGTTTGCTGTTATAAGGTGGAAGAAGAAGGAGAAGAATCTGTAAGTTCGATGTAAAAATGAAGCAGCACAAGTGATTCAATGAATGATTTATGTGAGAATCACATGAGATATATTGGTCTGAAATCAAATTAAACCAAAGAAAATGACAATAAAGAAAATAATCAAATCATCATTATAGAGTATAACACTCCAGATGGTCATTAAGCACAATACCCATTAACCATAAACATACAAATTTATAAGATAAATAGACGAACTAGAAAAGCAACAACAAAAATAAGAAATGAAAAAAAAACCTACAATTTTTAGCTTATATTGAACCCAACAAAGCTATTATCTCCACCCAATCCAAGATACTGAAGAGCTCTAGTACCACTCTCAGCAACAATAGCAACAGTAACTGCAATCACCCAACAACTCAAATCAACAATCAAAATTTCAAATATCTTTTATTGGTTATAAAAAAAAGGTAAAAAAAGATGAAACCTTTACAAGACAAAATCTGTAGCAATCATTCAATAACTTCTCTATCAACAGGACTATCATCAACAACAAGAACATGAAGTTGCTCTAAATCTGAAGACTACCCATTAGAAGAAACTCCAACTTCATGTGGCAAACTCTGCTTGAATACCTCACTGGACGTAGAGAAAAATTTGGAATTTTGCTTTAAAAAAAAGGAAATGGAGAAAAAAAGAAAAGACAAGAGATTCTAAGGATCTAAAATTGAGAATTAATTAGAGGTTAATGAAGGAGGGGAAAAGATGAGGGTTTTTTTTTTTGCGTTTTATTTTTTTGTTTTCTGTCACTTACGTGATTGGGTACACGCGTATAATTATTTTTTTTGTATTTGCTATTTTGGATGCATTTTAGTAATTTAGAAAAAAATGGAGTATTTTAATTATTGACTTGAATTTTTGGGACATTTTGGTAAAGATTCCTAATTAATATTTATCTTCGTAGTCTATTTCCTTTATTTATGAAATGTCAAGAAGTCACTATCAAATGAGAATTCATCATTGATGTTAATTTTTCTTTTATAAAAAATTGTCAGAATAATTATATGTAAAAAATGCAGGATAACTAGGAAGCAATTCGCGTAACACGTGGATTCACCGCTAATTTTATTTTAATTTATTAAATTTTTTTATTAAATTAATAAATTATCATATTAAAATGATTGATTTATAAATTAAAAGTAAATAATAAAACATGACAAATAAAAAAAGTGGCAAATGTATTAAACCTTTTTCCCATGTATTATAAAACAGCGTCGTGTCATTGTCATGCATTCCAGTTCTATTCCATTAACCATCAGAAACGCCGGCATTCAAGGCCCAATCTTAACTAGCCGAAGCGGCCAGCAGTCTCCCAAACGACACCGTCTAAAACGGAGTTAAACTCTATAAAACGTCATCGTATCTTCATTTCCATACTTAAAAAAAAAGCCAACCTGTACTGTCCTTTCTTCTCCTCCAATCATCGGATCCAAAAAGCTGCAAAGCACAGAAATTGATCCGAATTACTGATCCGATTCCACATTCGGATGGGTAAAGGAGGCGGCTGCGTTCCGAGCAGGAACAAACGCCCGTCGGTCGCCGACGATCAGCAAAACTCTTCTCGCGACGCTCCTCCTCTGAACCCGACCGACGACGACGCCCCCGCCTCCGCTGCCGATAATGTAATTCTACCGAACGCGACTACCTCGGCGGCGTCGGAGTTAAGAATATTTATTGTTTTTTACTCGATGTACGGTCACGTGGAGTGTTTGGCTAAGAGGATGAAGAAAGGAATCGACGGAGTTGAGGGAGTGAGAGGTGAATTGTATCGAGTTCCTGAAACACTGCCGTTTGATGTTTTGGAAAGTATGAAAGCGCCTGTTAAGGATCCGGAAATCCCAGAAATAACGGCTTCGGAATTGGTGGAGGCTGATGGTGTTCTGTTTGGGTTTCCGACGAGGTATGGTTGTATGGCTGCTCAGATGAAGTCTTTTTTTGACTCTACTGGTCAGTTGTGGAAGGAGCAAAAGCTCGCCGGAAAACCTGCTGGATTTTTCGTCAGTACCGGTACTCAAGGTGGTGGCCAAGAAACCACTGCGTAAGTTATCGTTCTATTTTAAAGTTTGCATTTTTTCCCCATATAAATGGCTTGTAATTCGAAAATTCAAATGCATCGGAGTATTGAATTGAATTCTGTTATATTTTAGTCAGGTTTGGGTAAAGAAATGGATGCTAGAATTCAATTCTTTTAACGTTAAAGAAGAGAAAATAGCCATTTTTTAAAGAATTCTTTGAAATCAAGGCCTTGATTTTAAAGATGCTGTGGAGGAGTTGTTTCCTTCTTTCCCCCATTTCCAAGTTTACTGCTTTTGCGGGTGTTTGGCTTAGTATCTCAATTTTTTTTTTGATTTCAGTTATAAGCAGATCAAAATAAAAAAAATAAAATTATGGAAGTGTTTTGCAGCCCTGATAATCTTTGGTGTTTGATAAGGGCATGTTTCACTTGGCAGTTTCCTAGACTATTACCATGTCTTGCTTGTGTGTCCATTGCATGTCTATTCTGGCATTGTCACGTTGATCTAACACTTGAGAAGGATGATTTTGCACTGTTGTCATAGATTTTGAAAACTGAAAGAGTTCATGAAAATGCTTTCTTGAAAACCAGTACTTAATGGTCACTTTCCGTCTGTCACCATTTCTGGTTTTATCTCCGACAGATGGACAGCGATTACCCAGTTAGCTCACCATGGAATGCTATTTGTTCCCATTGGTTACACCTTTGGAGCTGGTATGTTTAAGATGGATTCTATTCGAGGAGGTTCTCCATATGGTGCTGGTGTTTATGCTGGTGATGGATCGAGAGAACCAACTGAATTAGAGCTGGCACTTGCAGAACATCAGGGCAAATATATGGCTGCAGTAGTGAAGAGGCTTGTCCATGCTTGATAATGTCCTTAAATCTCTGAAACATTTGTGAATCCCCAAATTTTTGTTTTTTCTGGTCAGTGATTTGTTTGGATTTCTTTGTAATTGGCCTTATTATTATTATTTTTTTGGTATTAGCTCAGGTTTTGATCCTACATTTAATGTTTCTTATTTTCAAATTTGTTTTTGTACATGATTTGAAATTCTTCCAGCTTGATGGAATAATGATGTGAATCTATGCTGTCTCCTTTTTGTTTGCTTTTCTTTTCTTTTCAAGTCGCTCAAACTAAACTACTATTAGCTTGATTTTTGTGATTGTACCATAATAAAAGATCTTTTCTCTATATCTGAACTCTAAGTTGAAAGTTTGTTTTATTTGGGATAAACCCATTTTAAAGCCCCTGATCTTTGATATTTTTTTTATTGAGCCATTCAATTTTTATTGTATTTTATTAAACTTTCAATTTTTTATTTTCGCATAACAAATTAAATTAAATTAAAATAATGAAATAATGAAATAAGTTCTATTTATTCTATCAAAATTGTGATGTCGGCGGTAAATTTTAATAGTGAATATGTCATTAGAATTACCAATTGAAGCATAAAACTTACATAGATATTTTTTCTTACACCTTACTCTCATATTTTTTCTTTCATTATTCTCAAAACGTATTTCTAAACCTTTTATAACAACATATTTAGCAACAACGAACCTGAATTGTTGCACAATTTCATTATTTCAATATAATTTGTCCTTATTTTATACGAAAATAAAAAATTGAGGGCACAATAAAACACAATAAAAGTTAAAGAACTTAATAGAATAAAATATCAAAGTTTAGGAATATCATAATAAATTTATCTTTTATTTATTGTTGCGTAAATTTTTTTAGGATATATTCCTATTTCTTTTTTGAACAATAATATATTCCTATTTCTTTCCTAAAAAAAGAAAAAAAAATAGCAAGCAAGCTAGTGAATAACCATATTGAGCTATTGATGGTGTTTTTAATTTGTTTTATTATAGTTCTACTAAAAGTTGAGTAGTCTATCAGTGAGGGAGTAGTCATTTATAAGGGCATTTTAAGATGTATAGTTTGATTTGTGACAGTGAGGAAGTAGTGAAGTGATAATTCTTTTTGAAGGGTATCTTAAGGTGTAGAGTTTGATTCCTGCCGTTATCAATTTAAAAAGGGAGAGTTGTCATCGATGCTAAAATCACATGACCTTCCAATTTACTAAAAAAAAAAGTTGAATAGTCTAGTAATATATTTCCTTTAAGACATTTATAAGTCTTGTGTAACATCAATACTTACGCCCTCTGTTCCTTTTAATTGTCTTTTTTGGAGTTTCACTTGGATTAACAAAAAATAAATTAGTCTTAATTTTAGGAGAAAAATAAGTCAACAAACTAAAATAACTTTAGTTTTTGAAAGACTAAAAATTAAATACACAAATGACTTTGAAATTGTATTGAACATTAATTACTTTGCATTGATAATGATAATGGCACAATTGGCCAAAAATGATTGTCATTTTATTGATTGTATAAAAGTGACAATTAAATGAAATTTCATATTTTCTCAAAATCGATTCTCAAAAATGATAATTAAAAAGGAATGGAGAAAGTATTAGTTTTGGTGGTAAGCACCCATTAAAGTGATGCAATTAGTGTGGGTTCAAACCCATCAGCTCCCCTTCCCCTCTAACAAATTAACATACTAACATCTGCCTATGACAAAAAAGTCTTGTGTAACTCTTTTAAGGCATTGTGAAATCTTGAGTTTAACTATTATATAGTTCATAAAACTTGGCTAATAGTTTTCTTTTTGTAGTTGTTGTAAGGAGCAGGAGAACTGGAGAAGTCTTAAGTTTAACTACTATATAGTTCATAAAACTTGGCTAATAGTTTTCTTTTTGTAGTTGTTGTAAGGAGCAGGAGAACTGGAGAAGTCTTAAGTTTAATCGTTTTGACATTCAATGAATTAAAAAAATAATAATTATTTATAATATATATATATATATATATATATATATATGTAATTTTTTTTTTGGAAATTATATATATATAATCAAACCTTGATTGAGTTAGAGGTTTCAAATAGGGGTGTAATCGAGTCGAACTGAACTGAGTTTTGATTAGTTTGGACTTTATTCGTTTATAATCGAGCCAAATCTGCTATATCACTTGGTGTTCACAAGTTGTTCGTGAATTTAAACGAAACTAAACGAACTTAAAGAAATATTAAAAAAATATAAATAATAAATTAAAAGTATACATTAAAAATTAAAAATAAATTATAATATATTTTATAAAAATTATGATTTTATTATAATAATATTTTTTTATATATCTAAAATCAAATTATTAAATATTAAAATTACAAATTGGTTCGCGAGTTTCTATTTGAGTTTGTTTATGAGTTTTACCAGTCGAGTTTTATATAGTTTGAACTCATTTCGTTTATTAAATGAGCTTCCATATACGAGTTCGAATGAATTTTTATCGAGTCGAATATTAAGCTGCTCACAAGTAGCTCAATTGATTTACACGCCTAGTTCAAAAGTCATGAAAATTTTGAAAACTCTAATACTATTAATGTGGCTGTAGTTTAGTTTATTTATAGGAATAAGGTTCGATTTTACCCTCAAACTTTTCGCAAAAGTTCAATTTGGCCCAAAATGACTTTTTTGACCATTCAATCCAATACTTGCCCAAAATGAGTCATTTAAACCCTTTTTTTGATAAATAAAAGAGCGTGTAACACGCATTATGATAAAGAAGAGTGAAATCAACAAAAAATTGGATTACCAGTTGAATTCAAATAAAAAATTATTCACATGCTTAAATAGTACAATATCCAAAAGTAGTAGCAGAATTAGAAATTAGAGTTAAAGAGTTCAATTAATAAATGGATCCCTGCCCAACGAGCTACTTTCCTCTGCGGCCAAACTCAACGTCGGTGCTCCCTACCCTTTCATGGACACTAAATTTTTTGGCCTTATTCAACCATCAGTGCCAACATTTCATCTGGGACCCCTAACAATCGAACTCAACAATCCCATGATAACTAAAGTCAACAGAAGAACCACATATACATATGCATACTAGAATGCACTGCACTCATTCACTAACATGTACAAACCCATTACTCCATTACTTCCAAGTCGCCAATAAACACACTTTATTTTTTGAAAAAAAAAATCGCCAATGAACACCATAAAGCTTCAAACTTTACTCAAAACAAACTAAAGTAAACCTATCTGTAGGCGGCCGGGTTTAGCGCGCGCCCAAGTGTTGGCGACCACGACACTGTACAAGCTCAAGGCCTGCTAAAAAATACAAGATGGACTTGGGGCCCATATTGGAGATGGAGTCGCCACCCGGATAAAAACCGGGACACACTTTACAACAACTAGATTCCACGGAGGTACCCAAAAGCCGTCCTCAAAGATTGGGTTCGAAAACTGAGTATAGGCTTTTGGAATGCCCACCCAACCTTGCGGTTGGCTTCCGCGTATGTTTTGTATTTTATTATCTTTGATTATTCGATTATTTCCTTATTATCATGTGGATTGCAAACATTTCTAAATTTACATTTTGATCCATCTTTGCACATTAGTCCTTTTTCATGCTTATAACCCGAACATTCAATCAAGTAATAAATTACATAAAGACATATCAAATAATTGGGGAAGAGATTAGGGATTACAATATTTTACATAAAATAAATTACAAATAAACTGAAAATGAACTAAAAGTAAACCAATAATAAATCAAGAATTAAATTATCAAGAAATCCTCTCAAGAACTAATTAAGGGAGTAAATATTTAGTGATTAAAAATCACCTTAAAATCCCTGCAATAAGTAAGAGTTAGTTCTTTCTCATAAAATAACAATTATCACTTATAAAAGAAACCAAATTAAATTTGTACAAAATAGACATAAATATTCATCTGAACATAAATCAACACCTAATTAAACCTAATATCATGATAATTGTATGTAACATCAAGATATGTGACAAGATAAATACCTAGAACATGCAAACTATATAAGAAAAGCATGATATATCAAAGCCAAATTAGATGTGGCTCTGTTCAAGAGGTGGTCGCCTCTTTGCAAAGAGGCGGTCACCTCATCGATAGGCTGTTGCCTCATCAATGAGGCAGTCACCTCTTTGACAGTTAACAACAAACTTGCAGTTCCTTAAACCTTAAGTAAATTCAAAGTAGATGCAAATAAACGAAGATTGACAAAAATAAACAAAGATTTACAACTAATACTCAATAATTCACATGATCATATCATGAATATAACTTCAAATAAATAAACACAAAAATAAGTAAAAAAAATAAGAAATGAATTTTTATGTAAAATCAATAGCTCAAAGTTTGAAAATGAAAGTTCTTACTGATTTAAACAAGTTTGAAGCTCCTAAATTAGTCCTCAGAGACTAGTTTATTCATTCAAATCCTTATGAATGGAAGAATTCCTTCTTCCTTCTTAAGAAAATGGATTCTTAGGCTAAAACTCCCTCTTTTCCTCTTTCCTCTTTTCTTTTTTTTTTCTCCAAAAATGTTCCTCCCTTCTTTCCTTCAACTTCAGTTGCTCCCCTAAAAATCCTAGCCTTCCTCCCTTCCATCTCATGCCTTTTTCTCAAATCCCCAAGCCTTGACACGACACCCCTCATAATTTCTCATCATTTCCTCCTTTTTTTACCTCAAAAGTCTCCTTTCTACGTAAATATCTTCAGGCTAGAGATATGTGGGTCCACACCCATGTGTAATGCTGCTAAAAATAGCATTTAATGTTGCATCAGTCGAAAGTGTCATTGATGAGGCGGTCACCTCTTTGGCCATGATAACTACTTTTACATTTGGGCCAGAGTGGGCTTTTACAGGCTTAAGCTTGACATTTTAGGCTCTCAAGTTCATTCTAGAGAGGGTTTTGGGTCCTCTTGCATTCAAAATTCGTATTACCTCATCACTGGACTTTCGTTGCGGGCCGGTCAAACCGAGGGTGTCCACAGTTTGCCCCCTTAGTTTTTCAAAAAAATGGATTTATGAGATCAATTTTTTTGAAAAAGCAACATGCATAATAAATAATAAGAATGACATACTTGACCTGTAAGCTTCATTTGGGTTATCAACTTCGAGAATTCAAACCTGAGAGGTCAAACTTCAACTTGAAACGTGACTGTGATCCTCGAGTTTTCCTGGCCCGATCAGCCACTCATTATAGTTGGGGCGTGATTCTGAGCATGGCTCAATCTTCACTCGGTAGAAAAAGAAGATGTGAATCGTAACCATTTTTCTCGGGTTTTTCTGGCTTGATCAGTTACTTATTATAATTTTGCGTGAATTTCGAGCATGGCTCGATCTTCACTCAGTAGAAAAATATATGAAATGTAACCATGTTCTTTAGGTTTTTCTGGCCCGACCAGTTACTCATTAATAGTTGGGGCGTGATTCTCAGATTTTTCTGGCCCGAGAAATCACTTAGTAAAGAAAAGATGGAAACGCAGCTATGTTCGTTAGGTTTTCCTGGCCTTGACAGCTACTCATTAATAGTTGGGCATGATTCTTGGGTTTTTCTGGCCCGAGAAGTCACTTAGTAAAAATAAAAGATGCACTTCGGGAATTCAAACTCGACCATACATCCTTGACACACGCATTTTGGGGATTTAAACCCGACTAGATGCTCTTTGGGGATTCAAACCCGACCAAACATCCTTGACATGCACACTTCAAGGATTTAAACCCAACCAAACGCTTTTGACATGCACACTTCGGGGATTCAAACCCGACTAGATGTTCTTAAAAAAAAGATGCACTTTAGGGATTTAAACCTGACCGGACACTCTTTAGAAAAGAAGATGCACTTCGGGAATTCATTGCTCGACCAGACACTTCTTAAAACATGAACTTCGGGGATTCATTGCTTGACTAGTCACTTAATAACGTGAATTCTAAGAATTTTTTTCCCGATAAGTCACTTGCAAACGTGAATCCTAAGAATTTCATTCCCGAGAAGTCATTCATAAACGTGAATCCTGAGAACTTCATTCATGAGAAGTCATTCACAAATGTGAATCCCGAGAATTTCATTCCTGAGAAGTCACTCATAGAACTTTGTGCCATCAGCACAGGGGCATCAAGCAAGACAAACAACATGTTCCGTATAGCCTCGGGGGCATAAGGCAAGAACAAACAACAAGTGTCATATAGCCTTGAGGGCGTCAGACAAGAACAAAAAATAAGTGTTGTATAGCCTTAGAAGTGTCAGGCGAAGACAAACAATAAATACCGTATAGCCTCAAAGGCATCAAGCAAGAACAAACAACAAGTACCATATAGCCTCGGAGGTGTCAGACGAAGACAAACAATAAATGCCGTATAGCCTCAGAGGCGTCATGCAAAGATAAACAATAAATGTCGGATAGCCTCGGAGGCGTCAGGCGAAGACAAGCAATAAATGTTGTATAGCCTCGGAGGCGTCAGGTGAAGACAAATAATAAATGTCATATAACCTCAGAGGTGACAGGCAAGAATAAACAACAAATGTCTTATAGCCTCAGAGGCATCAGGCGAAGATAAATAATAAATGCCATATAGCCTCAGAGGCATCAGGCAAAAATAAACAAGTGACGTATAGCCTCGGGGGCGTCAAGTAGAAACAAACAACAAATGTCATATAGCTTCAAGGGCATCAGATGAAGATAAACAATAAATGCCATACAGCCTCGGGGGCGTCAGGCAAAATTAAACAACACAAAGACAATCAAAATGCGCCATACAGCCTCCGGGGCGTTAGGCTAAAACAAAAATAAGCCAAATAGCTACGCAGACGTCAAGCTAAAATAAAATAAACCATATAGCCACACATGCACCAAGCGAAGTAGGTTAAGCAAAAGATCACCCTATATACCAAAGCTAACTTCACATTCAAAAAAGTTCAAAACTGGTGTATGCATGATTCATGATCTTTGAAGAATTTCAAAAACTGATTTGATAACACAAGCTCGTTTGTACTGCTCTATGAATGACATGCATTACTCTAATGCTCACATGTATGAAATGTCAAAATAATTCTTTACAAAAATTCATGTATGCATGAACTAAGGAAACAAGAAATCTTGAATGATTTGGCCAAGTGCCTTTTCTGTTTAGAGCTAATCTTTGGGAACTGGCCCTCTTTATATCAAAGAATCCAAATTCAAAAATTGAGTCTATCAAAGATTTTCATTGAGACGGACGTATCTAAATGAAACAGAAATTAAGATTCTCTTATGATCAAATTAGGATGATGACAACAAATGCCTCCAGCTTGGTTTCCTTCTTGGAATGTTTTGCCGTCATAGGATGAGAGTGCTTGACCTTCTGTGTAGAAGAGACTCTATCTACCCCTAGTTTAAGAACTCGTTAAAAGATTCTATGACTCTTGAGGTTCAACATGTCACATGAACTTAAAATCTGCCCTTGATTGAGGAATTGATAGACTCTATCACTCTTGTAGCATAAAATAAAATCTTATAAACTCTTGAATTACTCTTCTCAGAATTAAAGTGCAACCAATTTCATCTTATATTCCCTCTTTTGCTTAGGTCGCCCTATTTTGAGAGTTTTCGAACCTAGCTGGGTCTTTCATTTTTTTCTTCTTTTATTTTCCCTCTTTTGCCTAGGTCGCCCTCTTTTGAGAGTTTTTGAACCTAGTTGGGTGGTTGTAATTCATACCAATGATTGACCATTGTTTTGTCATGCTCGATGTCCATATTGCCATTTTGGCTGCTAATCACTTAATGTCCTTGTTGCTGATTGTCGGCCGTTGGTGTCACACTCATAATGCCGCTTATTGAAAAACTTGTAAAAGAGTCCATGTCTAACACTTCACGTGCTAACATATATTGATCATGCCCATTTTAAATGATTACTCTTTTATTATAACCATGCACGCTACATTATGTTTGTTATTGATCATCCTTTTGTGGGTTTTATGACCAGCTATTTTTCAGCTCACATTGGGTAGAAATTTTTGGCTTGGGGTTTTGAGTTTGGTATCATGAGGACCTTTGAAAGGTTACTCAGGATTGACTTTTCAAATATGGGGGGCACAAAAACTTTTCTCCTCTTATTTTTCTTTATTTCACCTCATTTTCCTTTATTTCTTCTTTTCCTTTCCTTTTCTTTTTCTTTTCTTTCTTTCTTGGTGAATATGGTGAATTCATTTTGGGAGAAGCTGGGGGCAAAACTACCCCAAAGGAAAATTGAAAGTCAACTCTAACATTTAGTCCTCTTGATATGGCTTTCTTTTCCTTTTCTTTTAAATCTCTCTCTCATTCAAGCATAAAGTAGCATGCACAATCATAATAAATTTATAATCATGTAAATCAGACAGTCAAACATTTATTAGCACAAAGAAAAGTCGTTGCACAAAGTATTGTCCAAAATCATTACACTCACAATTTGCAATGATTATTCATGAATGCTCTCATTCAAGTCAGCTTTAGCTTATACTCCAAAATCGGTATAACTCTTTGAAGTCCCTTATGCCCTTGTCCTTCAATTTGTTGGCCAGAGATGGGATACATGCTTTTATGGGTATGATCAGTTGGCCTGATTCTGTAGGTCTATGCTTCATTTGGGCTAGCTTGCCTCTCCATCTAGTTAAAAAGCTTGTGAAAGGTTCATCTGATTCTTGCTTTGTGTTTTGTAACTCTTGGAGAGAGACTTCGAATTGTGAATTCAGCTCATACTGCTTGATGAAGGTTGAATATAGCTCCTTCCAGTCTTTCTGAACATGTGCATCCAGAGTGTAATACCACTTAATAGTAGCTCCTTTCAAAGATAATGGAAATTGTTTGATGATCTTAGCTTTAGACAACCTAGTGGCCTTTATGTATGTGACATACTGCTTCAGGTGCAAGTAAGGATCATTTGTGCCATAGTATTTTTTCAAGCTTGGGAATTGATATTTTAAGGGAAATGGTTCTTCCTTCAAATCTAAGTCCGCATCAAAGTTAGCAAAGTTAGGATTAAGTTTTCAATGCAGTTTGTAGTTGATCCATTTGCCTTTATATTTTTTCCATTCATTCTAGCTCAGTTGATCTATTGGTGGCTTCAATTTTTCTTTTGGTGGCTCACCAAGAACAGTTCTGGTTTTAGAGTCTTCCTTGCCAAAAGGCATCTTCCCTACCATCTCAGCAACCATGTCTTTGATCATTTGTCATATGTCATCCCCAATTTCTTTCAAAAGTTCTTTCTTGAAAGATTTCAACATCAAAATTAGAGGGAGCTGCCATTATGCTCCTTTGTAAAGTGGTCTTAATTATTTGATTGGATCCTTAATATTAGTGGGCTATATTACCTTTGATCTGTTTCAAAACAAAAAGAAGCTCATGGCCAAGAAAGATACATTTTTTATTTTTTATTATTTTTTAGAAATTACAATGAATGTCATGTATGCATGAAATGCAAATCATTTATTTACAAGCACAAGCAAATCATATAGCGAAGCCTTCCAACCTTATTTCCCCCATACACGTATTCAATAGCGAGTTTCTTTTCCTAGGATTTTTGGCCTAATTTTGATTATCAACAGGGGATAATAAAATCGATGTATGCAAGAAAACTCAAGAGAAGATGCAAATAAGTAGCAATTCTTTTAAATAAAACTAAAGTCCATCTTAATGGGCCATAATGGGCATTCGAGGCCTAACTTGGCATAATCTATTGGCAATGGGCTTGGGCTTTATTGTAAGAATTACTAAATGGCATAAAACACATGCAGTTTGGAAAAAAATCCTGTAGGAAGTTGTTAAGTCATTATATGAGCTGAGTCAAGGGTGATAAGCTTTGGGTCCTACAGCTATATACATATGTTACGTCTCCCCACTCAAGTGTCCATGCAATGTGGATAAGTACATGCTATGAGTGTCAATAATCAAATACTTCACCACCAGGTTTGAGTGAACTATAGGTAGCAAAGCAATGATTATTATCAGTTTATTCAGGATTGTTGTGCTCATTGTGTGAACAAGCGTATTGAATGGAAGAAATGCAAAGTAAATAAAGAAATAATTGAAGATGATAAATTATAACTTGGAATCAGTTTCTCTATCCCCAGTGGAGTCGCCACTGTAGGCAGCGGGGTTAGTCACCTAAGTGTTTGGCGACCACGACATTGTGCAAGCTTAGGGCCTATTAGGAAATACAAAATGGGCTTTGGCCCAAATTAGAGATGGAGTCGCCACCTGGATAAAAGCTGGGATACACTATATGGCAACTGGATTCCACAGAGGTTCCCAAAAGTCATCATCAGAGATCGAGTTTGAAAACTAGGTATGGGCTTTTGGAATGCCCACCCAACCTTACGATTGGCCTCTATGTGTGTTTTGTATTTTATTACCTTTGATTATTTGATTATTTCCTTATTTATCATTTGGATTGTAGTCATTTCCGATTTTATATTTAAGTTCAAGTTTGCACATTAGTCCGCTTTGCATGCTTATCAACCCAGCACATATCACAAATAATTTTATGATAAATAATAAAAAGGGGGAAGGATTAGGGATTACAGCACTTTGTATCATTAAAAGAGGAATAAACTGAAAATAAACCAAAATAAACCTCTCAAGAACTAATTAAGGAGATGATCTCCTAATGATTGAAAATCACCCTAGAATTCCAGTAAAGCTTGGAGGACTAGACTTTTCACAAATAAAAGAAACTATGAAGCAACAAAGAGAATCCAATCTTATTAACTTCATACATAATAAACACAAATACTTAAGCAAATATAAATAAATAGTTAATTAAACACAATATATATTGACTAATTGTGTGCAATACAAGATATATGACAAGGAACATACATGAAATATGGCAAATTATACAAAATCAGCATACTATACGAAAGCAGAATCAGGCAGAATTCTGGCCAGGAGGCGATCACCTCCTTGAAGAGGCATCGCCTCCTGACTAAGAGGCGACCTAGGATTGCCACATCACAAAGGGGCGATGCCTCTTCTCTTCAACAGAACACAATAGATCACATATTTCTTAACTCATAAGTAATTCTAAAAAATAGGCAAATAAGCAGAATTTGATGCTAATAAACATAAATCTACAACTAATATTCAATGTTCTACACAATCATGCCTTCAATATAACTTCAAATAGGAAATAAACACCGAGACAAGTATAAAAATCCAAGAAATCAAACTTTTATATAAAATAAATAACTTTAAGCTTAAAAGTGGCGATTCTCACTGATTGAACACATTTAATGCACCTAACTGAGCCTTCAGAGCTTGGTTTGTTGTTTTTTATGATCTTGAATGCAGTAACTCCTTCTTCCTTCTCAAGGATTGGAATTTTTAAGCTAAAACTCTCTCTTTTCCTCTCTTCTTTCTATTTTCTCTCTTTTCCTCTCCAAGCTCTCATTTTTCAAAATAGCTAACCCCCCTTTAAACTAACCAAAACCTGCCTTTTAAACTTCCAACCTTTTTTACTTTTCCATTTCCTAAAAATCCGTGCCAAATATCCACCTTGCATTTTTTCATCATTCCTTCTATCTTTCCAACCTTATTCCTGCCTCAAAAGTCCTCCTTTCTCGCAAAAATTTACAGAGAAGAGAAAGATAAAATAGCAATTAATGTTACATAGGTTGGCGGTGACACCTCTACATATGGGTGTCACCTCTTTGTAATGAGGCGATCGCCTCATTGATGTCCCTGACAGCTACTATATTTGGGTCAAAGTGGGCTTTGGGCTTGGATTTTAAGCTTTGGGCCTTAGCTAGGTGTTTTAGGCATAAATTTGACATTTTGGGCTCTCAAGTCCATTCTAGAGAAGGTTTCGGATTTTCTTACATTCCAAATTCGTTCTATCTCATCACTGGGCTTTCATTATGGGCCGACCAAACCGAGGGTGTCCACACTTATTATAATAAATTGAAAAGATAAAATTATTAACTATTGTTAGATTAAACTAAAATATAAATAAAAATTTGATGATTATTATTAAGATAAATATTAATATTTATTTTATTTTTAAATTCAGTTAAATGTGTTAAATGAAAAATGTAACTTAACTAAAATAAAATAAAATTATAATTATTATAAATAAAATAAACATAAAATAATTTCAATGAGTGAAAAAAATTATCTAAAAATGAAATGAAAAAATTCAAATTGAATCAT
>CATIWM010422653.1:0-15689 GCA_949671775.1 Mallotus repandus | reverse complement strand
ATCCACTGTCAAAGAAAGAAAAAATTATATCAAGAACAAGCTCATCCACTGTCAAAGAAAGAAAAAATTATATCAAGAACAAGCTCATCCACTGTCAAAGAAAGAAAGTCTACCATTAAGAATACAATTGAATTGCTCATCAATTAGTGAACATGACCTAGGCTTGTCAAGTGGATATGAATCACCCATTTTTCATCAAACAAATCACAGTTCACCATGTCCCTCACTAGACTCTCCATTCCATTGCTCTGTTTCAACCCATTATTCTGTTTCTTTGATAAGAAGTTGTGTAATTCGATACTTCTTTCTTTTTAACTTCAAGTCCTCCTTCCTGCTTCCCAATAATACCACATCTTCTTCTACGCAGTAAGTGCCTCAAAATGATACCAGATCTAATCAAGTGAAAAACCCATCAACTGTGCAAAATCAAACTCAAATTACAACACCTAATTCTATTATACCTACTGTTTTACAAGCAAATCTCTCCTCAAATGCTTCCATTAGCAATGAAGTATCATCTGGCAAAAGTAATCTTAGAAATATAGTGAATTCGAGTAACGATCAAGTCCTCAAGCCAAATCAAACAGAAGAACCTATAGAAGGAAGCAAAACCCATCTGTGGTCGTTTCACAGCTGCAATAGAAGCAAGCAAAACATGAACCAATTTTAGTTTTATGCAACACAGATAAAGAAAAAGAAAGGTAGATAGATTGGGATGAAATCAAATAAAAAGAAGAAGTCAAATTGAGGTTGGTGAAGGCTACGCGATGGCAACGATATTAACGATGCTGCAGAGGAGGAAGGAAGTGTTAAAATAAAAATCAGGAATGAAGCAAGCGTTAGAAATAAAGACACACATGTAATGGACCCTGGTCTATATTGCAATATAGACAATGGTCCATGATATAATTTACGAGTTAAAAGGTACACATAGCCAACACGTTGAGGTTACTTAGAAAGATTTTGTACATGCCATATAAAGGTTTAAGAACATCTCCAATGCCACGGCATTTTCATGAAATGTCGCAACCTTTTGGATCCAATCCAGCGTTAAAAAATGTTGCATTTTGCGTTTTACTATAGTGAAACCATATTTATATACATAATAAATTTGTACATCTTTAAAACAATTGTTCAAAAAATTAATTAACAAAATATGAAATAAATAAAAAAATTAACTAAAAAAGTATGAAAGTAAAAAACTAATATATAAAATCTAGTTATTAATTTACTTTAAATAGATATAGACAATTAAGTAATTATATTTAAATAAATAAGAATAATTAAATAATTACATTTAAATTAATGTTGATATAAATAGGAGTTGATAGGTGTCCCAACAGCTATCCTTTAAAAATATTAACCAAACATTATTTTATAGTTGTTGAAAACTTAAGAGTAGCTTTCCTCCAACAATTATGTCAAACATCATTTATATAAAGATGTTGTTTCTTCCAACTATTAGAAATTTTATTATATTTTGCGCTGTCATTAATTATAAGATTTTTGATTTATAAAAAATGAGTGAACAAATATAGTTTAAGAGAATATATGGGGAAATCCAATTTTATTTGTGAAGTTATCATTTGCGTTATGGATTTCTATGCACCTTAATGAGCTGGTATGGTAAGGAAGTAAATGTAGGTCTAATCCTACTAGGATTAGTAATAGGGTATACCTATAGGATTTTCTATATAAATAGGCTAAGGTTTCCTCTCCATCCTGTGAATCTGATTTTCTAACTTGTCCCATTAGTAACCGGCTATGTGTGAAAAGGATAGAATAGAAAGATCTAATCTTTTATTTTCTTAGTAATAATTATTTTTATTTTATTATTTCTGTTATAGCTACATATGAGAGATGAGATTTCTGAATCAAATATAAAAAAGATATGCAATTGCTTTTGCTATACGCGATTGTTTTCGCTAAATTAACTATTATATTATTGAGTGTTTTAAATTTATGTATTAAATCCTAATATTAGCTTACACCAACACCAAATTTACGATTAAAATTATTGAAGATTTTTTTAAAGCTCTTATTTCTTAAAATAATCAAAAATAAAATGTGTGCTAATTATAGAAGTAATAGCTGTCCCAATATACTCAAGTATGATCATCATCATCATCCTATTTCAATTACATCCTTCAACTGGGCACGACTCCTCATTGATGATGTATCTCACATAATCATTTAATTATAGTTAGCAGGTTGGGTGGTTGGTTGGTTAGTTGGTTGAGCAACCGTTGAATTTTTAGGATCCTTTCCACAAACAAAGATAGATGTAGTTACCCATACTCATAGCCTCACATGCAATTTCTGATTCCACGATATACACACTATAGCTTTAGCTATGTCTACCAATTTATTCTTCGGCCTAATGTTTGTATATTTACATACCTAAGTTTTAAAATATTCATACATGGTTTAATCATTTTAGCTTTTTTGAGATGTGCTTTCATACACTGCCATATTTTTGATATTTTTTAAAATATACTGTAACTCCTATGAGATTGGATTAGTTATACAGTTAAATTGATTACTAAAAAAGATGATTAAGTCATCACTTCTCTGTTTAAGAATAGAATACTGTTGTGGTGAGGGGCTTTCCATGCCCCATGGGGACTGACGATTCAAACCCACTCCCACCCCTTCTCCAAAAATCCCTAAAAAATCGTTGTTCAAAAAAAAAAAAATAGAGTACTGACTCCAATAATAAAAATTTTATTTCGTACTTGGAGCACTCAAAACAAATTCCTAACCACTCAAACAGATTTTTTTCTTTAATAAAATATTTTTTATATTAAAATAGCAACTAATTTAAGGCTCATAAACCCAAGGATTCATTTAATTCATACTCATTTTTTCCAAAATCTTTTTTATAATATTTGGATGAATTATACTTTTTCCAAAATTTGATTTACTTCATACTTTTTCCTTTTATTTGAAAATAAAATTATCTCTTAATTTTTATTCTGTCAACAATTTTATCCCTTATCTCTTATATTAAAAAATATTTAAGTTCCTCTATTTTGTAAAAAAAACAATTTAGTCTCTATTTTATACAAATGTACAATTTAATCCCTCTTTTGAAAAAATTAATCAAAATTAATTAATCAAATATTTTAAAATTAATCAAATTTTTCAAAGCAAGTATTTTTTTCAATATTTTCACAAGTTTCTATCAATACCTAATATTGAAAAACCAAGTTATAATTTTAATGAATTCATTAATTTGCTTAATCTTCACTTTAAAAATCAAGTTATTCATTTTTTAATGTTTGATTTCAACAATTGTAATTTTTTAGAAGTTATTAATAAGAAAAATTAATTAAATTAAATGAAAATTTGAATATCAAACAAAATTTATGAAATTTTATAATTTGATTTTTATTTATTCTGCTGATAGATTTATTTATAGGTGTTAAAAGTTTAATTGAAATTGAAATTTTAAATTTATAAGTAATTAAAAATTTGAGGAATTAAATTGTGTTATTATCTTTATAAAATAACGGGACAAATATTTTTTTTTTAATATAAGAGATTAATCAGAATTTTATCGAAATGATCAAAATGTTGACGAAATAAAAATAAAGTGATAAAAAAATTCAATTTTTAAATAAAAAATTATATATATATATATATATATATTCAATTGTCAAATTATTATATTCAATGGTTAGATGTATAACATTTAAATATGAATTTTATTTTTATTGATCAAATGTAGAATATTTAGTATATGCGTCATATATCCAACTGTGACTATAAACAAAAATCTCCCCTAGAAAATAATGGTATCCTATGATTGGAAAATAGCTATCAACCCAAAACTGAGCTGGACTCATATTTCTCGCTCTAATGATCATTCAATTCAATTGATTGGAGAATTTATAACCTGTATATTATACCTGTATTCCATGATATTTGATTTTTCTGCCAAAATGTATGAATGCATACTTCCTATTAAAAGAATTTTTAAAATTAAAAAAATATGTAGATAATATGAACATTAGAGGAGGTCAAAAATTAACACAAACACGAATAACAGCAGACGTGCCGACGAACACGACACCCACAACATCCCCACAAAAGACACATCAACCGACGTGCGGTGTAAAGACTCGAACAAATTTTGCACCAGCACCAAACTTTGAACAATCAAATTATGCTCTGCCATTAATGGCATTCCCCAAACGCACCATTAAATTCGTGCTCACCATAATAAATACCCACAACACAAGTAGTGCGCACCACGTGATTGCTAAAAGTCCAAAATAAAAAAATAAAAATAAACATGTAAAACAGCAATTGATTCCGGACCCAAGTGCACATGCCCTAGTTATCCACTACCCATCTTAGCCGGCAGAATGGAGGAGACTGGTTAGCGGCCGTACGATGTGTGAAGCTACAGTTAAGGATATGAAAGCAACGTCCCTATGACTATGAAGGAAAAGTAAGTTTTTAAGTTTATTAATTTGTTGTTTTAATGGAGGAGATCAAAAGAGAGATTGAGGGCGTTAAGGAAAAGGAAAAATATCTCGAAAGAAAGGACACTTTGTAATGGACACTCATAAAAGAAGCACAGCTCAAAGACAAGCCACAGGCCTGCCTGCCTGCCTGCCTGCCACTTTTGTGGTCAGAGCAGCTCCTTCGTACCTAAGCTATAGAGGAAAGTCCCCCAAAAAAAAAAAATTCGTGTAAAAGACCCCTGTCGCTCTCACTCTCTTCCGTTAATTAATTTCGCGTTCATGTTCCACTTCAATTTCACATCATTTGATTTGATTTGATTAGCTTAATTATTAGAGTTTCCTCTGAGAGAAGTGGATCACATGAACAATAGTTTCTTTCCAAAAAACAAAAAAACCATGAACAATAGTAACACCCGCGTTGAAAACAGGGCGCTAAGCACATCGCTTAAGAAAAGATTCATGCTTTTGACGATTAATTCCAATTGCCCAAGACGTGAAAATAAATACTGAATTGGAGGAAGGAAAGAAAATGGTATAGGAATTGATAAAACCAAAAATCCCATTTCATTATTTATTACTTGATGGCCATTGGAGTAGGGTGGACAGGCCTGCAATGCAATCAAGCATTTTACATATGAAGCAACACACACCCATTAATGGCGGGTACACTACAAGAAGGGTAATAAAAAACAAAACATGGCACTACCCAGTACCCTCTATCTGTTAATCTCCTAATCCTTGCATTACTGGTATCAGAGACTCTCTTTCAAAAGCAAAATCACACTTCAATAAAATCTGAAACACTAAAAAGGAGAATCTCTTCTTCCCCTTCCCACCCAACTTACTCTTTCTTTGAGCCAAACAAAACGAACAAAGCTGCTGCTGCTGTATTATCTCATATATATATAAATATTATATATATATACTAAAAAATATTATTTTGCCCTAATTCTAACCCAAAAAAAACATCATTTTCCTCAGTAATTAATTTTCTTTTTTTTTAACTCCTTTTTCCTTCAACAGCACTATCTGTTTATACTTTCACTACTAATTTATCCTATGCAGAACACTAAATAAAAACATTTTATCCATTTTCCTTCTTATTTCCTCCTCCTAACCTTCTTCACATCTCCTTTCACTTTCCTAGAAAACCTCTAACAGAAAAGAACAAAACAATTAAAGACCAAATTTGCATTAAACCCCCAAATGAAAACGATGGGTCGGTCAGTAAGTCCATTCCTGAGGTAACCTTACTTCGCTACTCATCTCTGGTTGTGGCCCCATATTGCGCTTCTGATGGTAAACAAGATTGCTGTTTCGAAACCTTAATGCATTATCTACAAAACATCAAAAAAATATATATCAAACAATTAGTCAAAAATAACCCCATCATCCTTATTGAAGACACCAGCCTCGCTAAGGAAGCCTTATTAAATTATACCCACCACCATCCGAGGTGAAACTTCCATTAAACCGAGGCTGGTGTTGGGGTTGAGGAACAATATCATCCAAGTTTAAGTTCAAGGCTTGCACAACTCTTGCTGGTAGCAGAACTGTCGAACAAGCTGTTTAATTAAGAAAATCAAATTTAGCTACTAACAATTTGGATTTTAAATAGTACACAAGCATATAAAACCCAAAAGCAGACCAATTAAAGAAAATGTTAATCTCAGTCCCAATTCCCAAATTTAAATTAATACCTGGCTTCTTGCGAGTTTCAGTAGGAGCACCAAGAGCACCAGTTCGGCGAGGCAAGAAAACCCCAGTGCCAGCACATTCCCTTTTTCCACCAGGATTACCTAGAAATACAGCCCTCATGCCAGAGTTTCCTTGATTCTGTTGCTGTTGCTGGACCTGTTGTAGAGAAGGCCAAGCAGATGGAGACAAGCCCAGAGTCCTCCCATGATTCCTTCCTCTGGTGGCGTGGACCAGTGTTTGTGTTTGTTGCTGTTGTTGGTAAAGTCCAGCAGCACCGCCTTTGTTTTGCCCTATCAAAGCATTATTTCGTTGCTGCTTCATCATTTGTTGCTGTCTCAGCTGCTGAAACTATTAAAAAAATGGAAACAGAAAAGAACAAAACCAAACAACTCCAATAAATAAACTGACGAAATTAACTCCAAACAAAAGAAAAGGGGCATGCACGAATAGAAATAACTTGAAGGCTCACTTGAGATTCTTGCAACTTCTGGTAAGAAAGCGGGATTTGTGGGTTGTAGAGACCAAAATCAGGGTGGTTTGAGCTTTTGAGAGGAACAGAGACTGAAGACGGTTTTCGAGGTGGACCCAAGATTCCTTTGTTGAAGCCATAACCATACCCTTCTTCTTGCTGGTTCATTCGGATCTTTGCTACTTCACCTGCAGCCGCATGCAGTAAATCCCAAGTTGCCGGCGGTGATGAAGACGATACTTTACAGAACCCATTTGGGCTTCCTCTACTAGAACCTAGGCTACATCTACACCCGTTACCAACTCCATATAACGTCGATTGTGGGGAGCGAGATAAAACCACATCCTGTTAAATCACAAGAGACCAGAAAAAAATCAGTACTGTAAAGGATAGAAAATAACATAATACGAAAATATAACAAGAGGATTTTATAAAAATACATATACATATGTACCTTGGTGGTTTCCTTGCCAAAAGTTTCAAGCGTGGAGCGAGCCATTTTGCAAGTTAAACCAGCGACATAGTCCTCTTCATCACTCTCTTCAGTAGAGCTATTGACAGACTCACCGGGAGAACTGAGATCCGAAGAAACCCCAAAAGACCCAAACTCGAAAGGGAAGAAATTCTTGAAATAGTCAGCTTCAAAGCCAAACCCATCTTTAACAGTCTTGACATTGCTGTTATTATTGTTGTTGTGCTTCTTCTCATTGTTGTTGTCGACGTCGGTCAAAAACTGAGACGGCAGCCAAAACTCACCGTCGTGTAAACTCTCAGCCATAAAAGCAACCGAAAAATAATACACGAGAGAAAGAGAAAAGAGAAAGTGAGCAAGTAAATGAGCAGAGGAGAGGTCTGCTGCACGGTTAAGATTTAATGATAGCAACCCAGTTGGATTTTTGCTGGATTTTGCAGGCTCGGGGCCCCAAAAAGACACAGAGAAGAGGGTTACTTTTGATACAAATCAAAGAAGAAAACGGGTCCCTGGCCTGGCCCTGCTGCTTTTGATGGCATGCACAGTTTTGAAGGCAACCAAAAATAAATAAAAGAATCAAATAGAAAGAAATAGAGAAAGAGGAGGAAGAGACTAGAGAGAGTGATGAGAATGGTTATGGTTTTGTAGACAGACCCAGAAATGCTGCTAATAAAGCAAGGGTTTATGTCTCTAGACCCAGACTTCAACTGCATAGTGTAGACCCCATGAAATTTCTTTTACAAATTGCAGTTGCGAGGAATGAGTAGCGGAGCAACACGCGCTGGGTCTAATAGAGTAGTGGGGCCACGGCAAGAGTTGATGCCAGGTAAGGTAAGTTAGTGGGGTCCTTTTAAGGCACTTGGCATGCATGTGACAATGGCCAGAGAAAGAACAGATAGATTTCAAACTTTTGGATTTTTGTTTTTTTGGTTGCAGGAGCAATGAACAGAGGGTGGTGGTGGTGGTGGTGGTGGTGGTGGTGGTGGTGGGTTAATAATAATAAATAAATAAATGGCGTTTAATTAGGATTGATAATAATGATTAAGTGGTACTAAATCTAAGTGTATGACGTGGGTGGAGGGTGGGGGCAATGTGTTCCGCTAATTGGCCAATCCGTATGAACGGACATTAGTCGGAGTGTTTTGGTCCACTTGGCTCCTTACTTTCGCCAACAATGTTATGCGTCAGTTTTACTACGACTCCTCTGCCCTTTCCTTATATATTTCGCAAATTAAAATCTTACGTTACTTTTTTTTTGGAAAAATTGACAATTTTAGTGTCTAAAGTTTTGTAATTTTTTTATTTGATTGTCTAAATTTATTTTTATAGTTAATTGTCTGAACTTTATTAAATTATACTAATATAGTATTTTTGGCTAATTTAATATTGAATGGATGCTCAGTCAGATCAAACGGCATTCACTTTTATTTCAATCATTAACCATGTCATTTACCACAGATATTATATTATTTAAAAGATAAAATTATTTTTATTCAGTCAGTTTCAATGTCTGCAGCAGAAGTTAATGTTGAGGTTATTTTTGTCAATTTATAATCTTTAATAAGATTAATTTTATCCTTTAAATAATGCAATACACATGGCATATGACATAACTAATAACTGAAATAAAAGTGGATCATATTTTATCTGACTCAGTACTCAGTCAATATTAAATCTGCTAGAGACACTATATTGGTACGTTTTTCTAAAGTTCAAACTTAATTGTAAAAAAAAAAAATTTAGACACTTAAATAGAAAAATAATAAAAATTAAGACACCAAACTTATACTTTTTTTTCTAAAGAATTAGAGAAAAAAGAAGTTAAAAATTCTCTACTTCTAAATGAAATCGACTCCGTAACTAAAATTAACCAATTCTAAATAAATAATTTAATATTTAAAAATCTAAAAAATATCTCTAAAACTTAAACTTATAACCCCAATAATTATAAACACCTTCTTATCCACTCGAATCAAATGATAGGTAAATCTTACGTTATTATATTTATGTATAACCTAAAAATAAATAAATAAAGGGCGAAAAGACTGGGATTATATGTAAATGTAAGTATATAATGGAAAGGCAGCTAAGTCTATTTTTAGCTAAGCCTGTAATGTGAAAAAAATCAGGTTGGCAGAGCCAAGATCTTTTTGCAGCAGAGATGGGTCTAAATCAAAACTTGGGATACACAAATTCATTTAAAAATAAAAATAAAAAAAGCAACCTGATTCAAGTTTTACAGTGGGCATGGTTAACGGCCATTTTTTGTGAAACATGGTTCTACATCGGTGCAAGGACTCATTTGTTCTTAACCTTATAATAGCATTTCTAATGATAATTTTTAAAATAAAAAATATATTTTAAATAATAAAAAACATCTTAAAATATAAAAAATAAATAGTTTTATTTAAATTTAATATATTTTTAATATTTTACCTTTCATTTTATTTTATCTTAAAAGAATTTAATTTTAATTTTTTTTTCTTTTTTACAAGATTAAGAGTCAATAAAAAATAAAAATATATTTAAAAAATAAAAGTGTATTAATTAATTTTTGTATAAAGAATTAATTTCACTCTCTAATCTATCAGAGAATCTCCAACTCACTACTTACTTTTTATTTAACCTAAACTCTTTTATTGTAAAGAGTAATGGTAAAAAACAAGACTCAAACACATTCTTCAAATCTAAATTATAGATTAAAGAATGAGTAGAGAGCCAAAATCCATTCTCTGTATAAAAGTTAATTAATTAATACACGTTTGTTTTTTATACATATTCTTTTTTTAGCTTTTTTTTTTTTTTTTTGTAAATAGTGCATTGGATAGAAAAAAAAAAGAGGAGAAAAAAATTAAAATTAAATGTTTCTAGGATAAAATAAAATGAAGAGTAAAATATAAAGAGTGCATTAGATTTAAATAAAATTGTTTGCTCTTTATATTTTAAGATGCTCTTTATTACTTAAAATATATTCTTTATTTTAAAGATCACCATTAGAGATGCTCTAATTTAAATTTAGAGAATAGGTTGAAGTCCTGTTTTTTACAATCAATTTTTATCATAAAGAGTTTAAGTTAAATAAAAAGTGGGTTAGAGATGCTCTAAGTTGTCCGCTTCTTTTGTTTGATTGTTGAACATTTGTTAATTTCTAGTAAAGTGTTTGTCGATTTCGTGTATATTTAATTTAAAACTTATTATATTATTAGAACTTTTATTTTTAACAATTAATTTACATAATTTTTATATTTTTTTCAAGAAAATTACATTCCATTAGCAAATAAAAGTACAAACCTAATTTGACTAAACCCTGATAACTCGGGGACAATATACAAGTATCTAAATAAAATAAAGGTTATAACTAACCTAACTCCAATAATCCTCCTAAAATTACTTATTGAGTAATTACTTGTGCAATCATAATAAAAATTCAACTTAGATAATGAGAATTTTATACATGACCAATGGACATAAAGATCAAATAAAAAATCATACCAAGAGCATCTTCAATAGATTCTTTATTTTAGCAAAATTCTCTATTTTGAAGAGCCAAACGAAAAAAAAATGGTCTCTAATACACTCTCTATATTTTTATTTTCGAGTTGAGAGTTTGGTTTGGCTCTCTACATGTAGAGAGTCAAACTTCACTCTTTACTCTGAAATATTTCAATTTCTTATGCAAAATATTAATTGATATTTATCTATTTATTGAAATGACTTTTCTCTTTCATCAAATGGTGGGAAAAAATTAAATAAATAGAGAGAAATCTTGTAAAAACAAATGAGAAAAAAAATTAAATATTAATGTTTATTGGATAAAGCAAAATGAAGATTAAAAATATAGAAAGTCTATCGGAGTTGTACAATTTTTTTCACTTTTTATATTTAAAAATTCTTTGAGATGCTCTCTATTGTGCCAAAGATGCTTTTAAAATAAAGAACACTATTGGATATGCTCTAAGAAAACTAAATATAATAGCCACCAAAATAGAAACAAGAAGGCTCTTCATCGTTCCAAACAGAACACCTTTTTGGCTCCTTGGCTCCATCCACTTGAATTTTGATAATGCTTCAATTTGAAGTTAGATTGACTAACCATAATACATCGAGAGAGACAAAAACACTTCACAACCTCACTAAGATGGAGGTACTAACAACACAAAAAAAATATAAGTCTATAATATATAACTTATTTATGAACAAGGTGTGAGAAAAAGAAGATTAAATCATGATTTTGGCAAAACAAAAAAAGGTTCAAAACCACCTCCCAAAACCACTAACTAAAAAAATAAGGTTTTATGATAGAATGAGGAGAAAAGGAGAAGGAAAGAGAAGATCATGCAAAAACGATGTGTCCTTTAAATTTTTTCATTGAACTATTATATTTTTATCATTTAATTTAAGATAAATTATTAAAACTTCCTAAGGTTTATAGAAATATATTAGTTAATCACTTATTTTTGATACATATATTATAACATTACTATTTTTTAAAACCTCCTATCAATTTTGCTTGAAAATTTTTAATACAAAATATTTTCTTTTGGTCCTTAAAATTTTATACTTTTTTAAAATGAAGTTTTATACTTTTATTCATACAAATTTTTACTCTCTTAGCACATATCACTTTTAGTTTTTTCACCAATAAAACATAAAATCACTTATATTAATTTTTAATATTTTAAATTAAAAATATAAAAATAAATTTTTATATAAAACTATATTTTCTTATTTTAAATTAAAAAATATGAACTTATACAAACATTTTTATAATGTTAATTTCGAATTTTGTATTTACTTTTATTCAAATATTTATATGTTCAATTGTATTCAACTATACATATTAATTTCAAAAAAAAAATTTATAATTTTAAATATTAAAAATTATGCAATTAAATATAATAAAATATATTTATATTAATTAATTTAAAATTCACATATATATATATATAGCTTATAATAAATTTGTACATCTTTAAAAAAATTGTTCAGAATAATTAATTAACAAAATATGAAGTAAATAAATAATTAACTAATAAAGAAAAAACTAATATATAAAAATCTTGTTATTAATTTAATTTAAATAGATATAGATAATTAAATAATTATATTTAAATAAATATGGGAAATTAAGTAACTACATTTAAATTAATGGGAGCTATTTATGAACAGCTCCAAATTGAAGTTGATATAAACAGAACTGATAGGTGTCTCAACAGCTATCAATTACCATTTTAAAATATTAACCAAACACTATTATGTAATTGTTGAAAACTGAATAGCTATCAGCTCCCCTCCAATAGTTATGTCAAACAACCTAATAAAAAAATCACAATACAATTATGATAAAAATATTTTTTAAATTTTATTAGTTTCAATTTGAATAAAATTTAAATTTTATATTGTTGATAATTTTTGGAAAAATTACAAATTTAGTGTCTAAACTTTTCAGTTTTTTCTATTTGAGTGTCTACCCTTTTTTTTTTTTTGCAATCAAGTGTTTGAACTTTAAAAAAATCTACCAATTCATTGTATCCGGTCGATTTGATGTTAACTGTATGCTTAGTAAAATCAAATAGGCTCCACTTTTTTCCAAGTCACTTGCCACAATTGTTATTTTTTAAATAGACAAAATTGTCCTCATCTTCTACAAAATGAATTTAGAAACTAGGATTTTAAACCATAAAATACATTTTACAACAACAAAAAAAATTCATAGCTGCCACCTTAACCAAAGTCACCACTATTAAACTTCACCTAACTTGTAGCCTCCTCCACAAGTCCAAAGTCCACTTTCCATAAATATATGGTAACAACATTAAAAAAAAAATTCATTTTCAAAGATTAAGGGCATATGCCCAGATTAAACCATTTGTGTAATAATCCAACAAATTTATTCCAATGAAACCATAAAAAAAAAGAACCAAAACCACCATGGATTATTATGAAGCAATGCACACACTTATGTCAAAGATTAAGAGTATAGGCTCAGATTAAACTTAAAAAATCATGAGTTATATGCTTAAACAATATCTAAATATGATAACAATTTGTTTTCTTCAGCTTTTGGCTCTGATAACCTTTTGCATAACAAGATTATTAAAGGCAAAACTCACTTAGGACTTTTAACAAACACCTTAACTGCACTTTTTGCACTTTCTTCCCTTTTACCTTCACTGTTAAATCCCATTTCAATACCAAAAAATAATCACAACCCATTTTTCACAAAATCTTCTTCTTCTTCTCATAGAATTGGTAGTCCTTTTGTTGATTTTGCTAAAAACTCATCTCCACATTCATGGCATGCTTCAGATTTGACTAATAACAACAATGGTATCACTTATATCAATCCAAAGTCTAGTCATTTTTTGTTTTATGATAATATACGTTCTTCATGGAAGGAGATTTTCTGAGAGTGATCTGTTGGTTGGTACTAAAGATGGAGGTTTTGGAATTAGGTACTGACTATGTTTGTATTTTGCTATAGGATTTTGCAAGAATGGTGAAAATTGTGAGTTTGTACATGGCAATTTTGGTGGTGGTGACAATTGTATTGGTAATGTTAGTGGCGGTGGCAATGGTGTTTTGTGGAGATGATGGTGGTGGCTTTGGTTAAGGTGGCAGCTATGACTATTTTTTTTTTTGCTGTAAAATATGTTTTGTTGTTTAAAACCCTAATTTTTGTAGAAAATGAGGGCAATTTTTTCCATTTAAAAAATAGCAAATGTGGTAAGTGACATGGCAAGTGATTTGGAAAAAAGTGGAGCCCATTTGATTTGACTAAGTATACAGTCAACATTAAATCGACCGAATACACTAAATTTGTATGCTTTTTTAAAGTTTGAACACTTGATTACAAAAAATAAAAGGCTAGACACTCAAATAGAAAAAACTGAAAAGTTCAGATACCAAATTAGTAATTTTTTCAATAATTTTTATCTAATTTTTTATAAATATTAAACATTTATTTGGATTCACCCACAATCAAAATTTTAATAAATTTATTGTGAATAAAGTTTTATAATTTAAGTTTTGAAAATAATTTAAGAAATTTAAAATTTTGATAAGGGTAAACCTAAGTGAAAATTGACATTTGGAAAAGGTCTAATTAGAATGCTATTAAAAATACAAAATCAATACAAAAATTTTGCCAACCTCTTGCTCCTCAAGATGGTAAAGAGTTGTTGTACTGGAGATTCACTCCCTCAGGTGCGCTCACTGCTAAATCAACATACCATAGTCTTCTCGAAAATACGCTTGAGATTTGTAATAGGCTGTGGGATAGGGTTTGGCAATGGCAAGGCCCCCAACGAATCTGTAAGTTTATGTGGTTGGTCTTGAACGATGGAATTGACAAATAAATTAAGGACGGGTCTGAAAGCACTTAAGTGACTCAAAAGTATGCCTTATGTGTCATATTGATGAAGAATCTACCATTCATGTGCTTCAAGACTGTGTTGCTGCTCATAGAGTTTGGCATAAGCTCGTCTTGTCATTATTTAAAGTTGTGTTCTTTTCTTTCTAGCTTAAAGAATGGTTTAATATGAATTTGTGAATGAATATGAAGGTGCATGATGATCTCGAATGGGCTTGCGTTTTGGGGGTTACAGTGTGGAGGCTATGGTATTGGAGGAATTGTGTAATTTTTCGTAAAAATGAGTTCACTTACAACAAGTTGGAGGATATTTAGAATCGTGCTCATGAAATCCCTCATGCGTTGAAGTGTGTTGGAGAATTTAAATCTACTAGTCATCTTCAAGTTCATTGTTTAATATCTTGGAGGACCCTTGAAGCTCATTGGGTAAAATTGAACACTGATAAAGCTGTTAATACTAGGGTGAGCACGAGTTAGGGAAATCCAGGGATTTAAAATCTCTAAAACCGTACAAAATTTTAGGAATCTTAAAAATAAAATCTCTAGTACCAGTACCTAAATTAAAAATCTCCCTACTGGTACCATCCCATTTTTTGGGACGGTTCGGTACGAAGATTCGATTTTATCGAAACATATCGGTATGGTACGGTCCAAAATAGAAAATGGAAAATGGAAAATGGAAGACTGAAAAAGAAGAAAACTGAAAAAAAATAGAAAATATTTTCTAAAACTAAATAGGCTATAAGATTTTTGGGATTTTCAATTATTGTACTCAAACCCTTCATTATATAAGGGTTGATCAATATTGAATAAAAGCAACAAAAGTTTCAATCAAAAGATTAAGATGTTCTCTTAAAAACAAATGTCATTTTTATTTTTCCAAAATAGGTTCTTCAACATGAATAGGAAGTCTAAGGAGGATTTCGTAATTCATTGACTTGTGACGAGATCCTACTTATATATATACTAGTAAACAACTAAATGCTTCGCACATGAATAAAAAATCTTAAACTCGTGATAGTAAATAAATTATTAATTAAATATATATTTTGACATTACTATTATTACTACTATTATTATTAAATAAAAGTGTTATTTATTTATATGATAATTTGATGTTAACTTAATATAGTTATAATTGATTGAAATTTTTTATAAATCTTTTATTTAAATAATTATATGATATTTCTTCAATATTTTTTATAA
>CATIWM010422629.1:0-20660 GCA_949671775.1 Mallotus repandus | reverse complement strand
GGAAGAGATGCTTTCTTTTAGATTATTCTTTTGCCTAAGTGAAGGTGGCAGCTATAATCAATTTCAGGGCCTTGACTCTTGAGGTATATCCTATGTCATATCCTCTCTCACTTTCATTTCTTTTATGATTTTTATTTATTTATTTTTGAGATTTTAAAAATAGAAAGATTTTTGGATTAGATTTTTATTTTTGTCTAATTAGAAGGTGTATATATATACTAGTAAACAACTACTTGTTTCACACATGAATAAAAAATTTATTTGACTCGTAATATATAGTAAACAAACAATTAAATATATTGTTATTATTATTATTAAATAAAATTTTTAAAAATAATAACAATATTATTTATTTATATAACAATTTAATATTGACTTAATATAGTTATAATTCATTATAATTTTTATAATTTTTTTACTTAAATAATTATATGATATCTCTTCAATATTTTTTATAATTAATTTTTCTCAATTTTAGAACTGATTTCATATAAAAAAAATTATTATGATCATAATTAATCATAAAATAATAAAAAATTATTAGTTATTTGTTAATAAAAAATTTAAAAATAATAAAAGATATATTTTTTTAATATAATAATTTAAATATTACATCCATATTCAACTTATAATTTATTACAATTTATCGAATCTCATATATTTAGGATCTCGAATTTGACGTGAAAATCTAGTCAAGTAGCTCGAGCTCGAATTCGACTTGACAGTAATTGAATTGATTCCAAGTTTTTCCTGTGTCGATCTCGAGTAGCTCGATTAAGCTCGTGAGCCTATCGAATCACATATTTAGGATCTCAAGCTTGACTCGAAAACTTACTCAAGTAACTCAAGCTCGAGTTCGACTTGATAATAATTGAATAGGTTTAGAGTTTTTCCTACGTCAATCCCGAGTAACTCGTGAGACGGGTTGATTCCATTTACTTAATAACAATAATAATAAATAAATTATTAAATATAATAATATGACTCTTTTTTAATGTAATTATTTATTTTAATTAAAACAATGTAATTTTAGGCAAAATCACGTCGTTTTAATCTTCTATAATTAGGAATGTGCAAAAATTGAAACAGAACTAAATAACTGAACCGAACCGAATTTTTTTGATTTAAATTTTTTAATATTTTTAATATTTTATAGCTTTAACTTCAATTTTCATTTTGGATAAAAATTCGGTTCGATCAAATGACCGATTAATATAATATATGTCTATTTATAATATATTTATATATTAATAAATAATAAAATTAATAATTATAATAATATTTAGCTCATTAATTTTAAATAATATCAATAAAATTAAATCACAACCTAAAAATAATAATTAATAAGTTATCAAATATAATAATAATATAGTTTAATTAATAAATTATATAATTTAAAATTATATAATATTTATAATATTAATAAAAATTATAATATTTATTTTTTTTATTTTCATAACTTTTAGTTTGTCAAGCAAACGATATATTATAGTGTCCATCAAGCAATCAAGTGAACAATGTGGTATTGTCGTTTGTAATTTTATATATTATACAATTGATTCCTAGCCACTTGATTTCTCCAGACTTGAACAACTAAATCTAGCCATTTTGTACTGGTGCTTCGATTGCTGGCTACGTGTGAGCTTGGAAGGTTAATATTTATGCTCACGAGGACTACACAAAGGAAGATATGGGTCCACATTGACAAAAGATTTTAGAAAAGTAGGGGCATTTTCATTGAAAAAAAAAAGTATAATAATATTATATTTAATCTTCGAAAGTCTTCATTGAAAAATGTAAGATTATTAATATTTTTTTTTAACTTGTCAAATATTTCTTTTTTCAATATAAAGAGAATACGAGTCTTTTTTACTGTTCACTTTTTTAAAATGGATTCTACGTGGATAATGAACTTTTAGGAGTTTTTACAAAAATGTCTAAAATATTAGAAATATTAACATCAAATACCCCCTTCTTTTTAACAATCTACACGCGTGTCCTTTTTTTTATTTTCACTTACACGCATGCCTTGTTTTTTTGCGTCGTCTTCTTCTCTGTTTCCTTGGGTTTTTTTTTTTCTTCCATAGACCTTTCCTCTTCCTTTTTCTTCTTCTTTTTCTTCTCCTTCTCTCCCTCGTCACCTTGCTTCCATGTCCCAAGCCACCATCACTACTACACCATCGCCGGTAGCCACCGCCACTACCTCTGCACCGCGAGCCATCGTTGGTACACCAGGTTGTCCTCTTGGCAGTGCGCAGCGACTGCTACCTCGTCTCCCAATGGCCATGAGCAATTGCTTCTTCTCTCGAAGGGCGTGAACCAGCCGTGGTTGTATTTCCGTCGGCCGGAGCTGCTCCTTGTGAGATCCACATCATTCTCGAGGAAATCGCTATTAAGGAGTCTTACTTTAGGTTGGGGTCTGTATATGGGACTAACTCCATTTTTTTTTTCAAACAAATAACAAAAACTGAATCTTTCAGATGACAGAATATCTATTGTAAAAATAGAAAAAGATTGGATTTTTATCAATTCTACTCTGCATGTGAGACATAGAGAAGAAACAGAGAGACAGAGATAGAAGAAAAAGAACAGAAGAGAGCAGAATAAGCCAAACAAGCTTTAACAACAAAAGGAAAAATGAATTTATCAGATGAAAAACCTCCACAAAATGCCTATTAGAAGTGTTGTTTCCTAGACTACTTTTGTTGGTGGACTTGTTGCTTGTGGAGAATTGGATGTTGCCCGTGTGGCTTGTGACGAAATGGCAACGAAAAATGGTTTGACACATGGGTTTAAACTTGGAGTTTTCTTCGGACTGCTCATGTAATTATTGCACTTTTAAAGCTGCATGTAATTATTTTTGGAGTTTTTGTTAAATTATGGTATTTTTTGTTGAATTATATTATTTTTAATATTAAATAATATTTTGTTCAATATTTTTGGAGTTTTTGTTGAATTATGGTATTTCTTGTTGAATATATATATATATAAAATAATTCAATTTACATAAAATAATTTTTTTGACACCATATACGTTATACGTATTTTTGACGACATTTTATATATTTTATATTTTAATAATTAATTATATTATATTTAATTATATATTATATTATATTATTAATATTATTATATTAATTTATTTTATTATATTAATTTTTATTAATATATATATAATTCAATTGATGTCTATTTTTGTCATTAAATAACTAAACAGCAACAACTGTAAGAAATTATACCAAACACTAATTATTGATTAATAAACAGCTATCAGCATCAACTGTCAGCTACCAGTTATTAGCAACAGTTTAGCCAAATAGGCTCGTAGTCCTGCGTTATGCGAGGGCTGTGATTTAATTTTTTTATAATAATTAATTAATTGTAAAAACATATATATACATACATAAACAAATTAAGTTTACATAAATAAAAAAATATTATAAAATTAAAAATTAAAAATAAAAATGAAATAAACATTTAAGCATATTTAAAATATTTAACCTCTAAATGAATTCAATTGAAGTACATTAGTTGATCTTAGACAACCAAACAATGCAGTCAAAATATCAGTGAATTGAAATCCCCACACTGATTAATTAAGCAGACCAAGTTCAAATGCAAACTCGTTCAGTTTTGGTCTTCTATGGTGTTGCTACATAAACACACATCCGAGTACACCAATTCTGTCTCATCCCTCATTGAACTTGGACAATGAGGCCTTGTAGAGGTGCAAGCTCCCCTTTATCAATCAAGCGGAACTCCTGCACCATGTCATGAAGTCAGTAAAAAAATATTAAAGATTGATGCAATGCAAGTAAGAACATATGGTAAAAAGTGGAAAACTTGGCATTAAAAACGTACCCATGTGAAGAGCACAAAATGCTTGAAGCAAGTATTTAAATGAGCTTCTTCCTTTAGACTCACAATTTTTTAAAAATGCTCATGGTAAATGTGAGCATAAACATGAAACATGCGCTTAAAGATTGTCCTAACAACATCTCAAAAATTTGGTGGAAACGATGCCCCTATAGCAGAGCACACAATACAAAAATGATGTAGTTTAGCATATGATACTGAAATGAAAACAAATCATGTTATAAAGTTCATGGATTCATTTTTTCTTTCTTATCAAGAAATTACAGTGACTTAATTTTTGAGTGAAAAACATTTCATCATCTAGCTATGTCTCAATCCAGTCCATCAAAAGTTCAACATATCTTGGGGCAAACAAATCAATTGGCTTCTTAATGGTTACTCCATCAGCCCATCTATACTCATATCTGTAAAGAAATAAGAATAACTTAGGTACATGAACATAGAAGCATGCATGCACCAAAATGAAAATGAATAAAATGTTTCTACAAAGTGTAGAGCTTCCAATTATATCTGAATGAATTTTCTACATATTAATAGTGTATGCCAAGACAAGAAAACATTAACCAAGTTTAGGATGATACTTAGGTCCAGCAGCCATTGTTGGGGCAGTTTGATATTGTGCAAAATTCAGTAAGAGTTGCATATAAAATGTTCACTTGATTGAAGAAATCCATAACCGCAAGACAAGAACACACACATATATATAGGTGAAACAAAGAATCAAAAAGTAAAATTGCAAAAATGAAATGTTAAATATGAGAGCACAGGTTTTTGCTATTAACAGCTAGCCACTTATTGATATCTTCTCTGAGAGGCAGCCTCACTACTTCTCTTAAGTTCCCACTACCTACTGTAGCAAAATATGTTTCTGAAGTTGAGCACCCTGCATTTATATTAATTGATAATATGTTAATTGCATTTATAGATATAATGAGAAAAAGAAAAATTAATAGCACAAGAACAATATAGGCAAGGCAACAAATGTAATTAAACCTTGCTTCCAAATGGAGCATTCTTCTTAGGCCGAAATATCTTTTGGTTTCTTAATTAATCAATTAAAAAGGGTAGAATAAAACATTCTCAAATTAGAAAATTCAAAACAATAACAAAATTCACTCTCATAACATATTGCTAACAAAACAAAAACTCATTTGCCACTGTGATTGTGAATACATAAATGTATAAATTGAAGTGCAATCATGACAACTTTATAATAATGGATAATTCAAAACCACGTTAATATTAATTAGAAATCGACACATTATGTTTGTCTTTTCCATGAACTCCTTTTTGGAAGATCATATACCACCTGGTCATTATTTATTTTATATAGATATAGATCTTAAATACACATCCACACATTCTGTTAGTCTTTTTCATGAATTTCTTCTTCGGGACACTTTGTATCAAATGACATTAAAAGGTCTAAATGTCATCTCCTTCTTATATATGAATAACATAATGGATAATCATTTATAGAGTAGCAATATTACAACAATGAATTTGAAGATGCACTAAGAATCTATAAATGGCCTGACCTGAGCAAGAATATGAGTCAAAGATATTGACAAAGTTAGGATGTCAATAATGAAAATTGAGATGCTGAAATCAATACGGAAGAAGTGGCTCATGAAGGAAAAATCTATCAAATAAGAGATTCCCTCACTGAATTACTTTCATTTGTCTTCAAATCTATGCTTTTACTAGAAAAATTGGGTTCTCAGTTGTCTCTCACTTTTAGTAACACTGCTTGGTAGAGAGGATAGGAGGCTGCAGCCAATGCTCAACTGCTTTTCATAACTTTGCTTCCTCAAATTTTTTGAAGACTCTCCAATTTCCACTTCATGTAACTTATGTAACTGAAATAAGTTAAATCCACAGAGAATTAAAAGAACCCAAGATCAAAATGCAACAACAATGAAGAACACCTATGAATCATAAAAAGTGCCACATGGCACTAATACCATGAGGTGGCACAAGTCATGCACTTAATTTGTATATATTTATACTAGACGTTCGCCCGCGCATTAGTATACAAATAAAAATATTATACAAAAATATTTTGATTGATATTAAAGTACAAACAAAAATATTATACAAAAATATTTTGATTGATATTAAAGTACAAACAAAAATATTATACAAAAATATTTTGATTTCTAGAAAGATAAATTGACTTATTCAAACAACGCAGCCCACACTGAAATTGCAAAGCACGACAATGGTGTCATAAAATAATACATTAAAAAAAACCGTGAAATACTGAGCAAGAGGGAAAGAGATTATTACATTGCAGAAATTGTAAAAAGAATGAGGAAAATGAGAGAAAAGGCATAGCAAATCCAAGAATAGCCATGAGGTTCTCTTCGACGCGGAGACTTTCACAGAAGATGTCGAAGGATGGATAGAAATAAAAGCAATAACAGAGATAGAATAGGCCAAGCACAGTCCAAAGAGCACAAACCAAATTGCAGCAATGATAAAGAATGGAGTTGTTGTTAAGCTCGCAAATTGCAATATTTGAATCATTATTAGAGTAGTGAATTGACCAATCAATTGATAACAAAAAAAAAAGACTCGCCAGACTAATCAAAAAATTAACAGATGACTAAAAACATTATTTAAGCAACAATCAAAACTACAATTTAAGCAAATCCCCATTTAGAGAATGCATTTTCTTTTTGATAAAAGCAACACAAATTATTATAAGCCAATGATCATTATAGAATTAATAAAGATTGTTACTTCCCAACAAATTGACTATTGACATATTACTATCAATACTCCATTACTTATTTACTATTTGTTAAGACAAAAAACACTACTATCAATGTCTATCAAAATATATATTCAGAAAAAAAGGAAGAAAAAAACTCACAGCCTAGTAATGTTTATTGTTGATATTACAACCACCAGTGTAACGTTTAAAATTCTGCAAAAGGGTCTCTTCTTTTTATTCTCTTTGCAGCCAGTATCAAAGTTGAGTTGAGTTAGAGGTAGAATTCTCTTCATGAAGATGCCTCATTATCTCCCATGGTACTATTATACCATTCTCCCACTCATGGCTACCACCACCACCAAACTCTACGAAAAAAAAAAACCGCACTCAAAAAATAAAAGCATCATATGACAACCTATTATAATCATCATATTCCCACTCATGAGCATGTGGTAAGAAAATAACCAATTATAAATCTTATTCCATTCTTTGCAAAGAAATGACAACCTAAATTAATTTGATTCATCAAGAAAAGCAAAATGAGGTAATATGATCAGTCTTCACGGTTTTCTGAATGAGGAGCATGTAATCTCCTCCACAAAAAGTATGGATAATAAAATTAAAATTTCAGTCTTAGAGGAAGATAATCAAATATTGTATCTAAACATTAGCCAATACACATGAAACAAAATCAATTTCTTTTTTTTTAAAAAAAAAAAAGTTGATGCAGCATGATAACAGGAGCCTTAAGCCTACAAACTTAATGAGAAAACCTTCAAATAACTAATAATAAAAATGCAGGGACATCAAAATGCAGCCAATCTGATTGAAAACATACTTATATCTGCAGTAGAATGCTAGAAGAAAACATGAAAGCAAGCCCATCAAGCCTGCATTTCAATTAGGACATGTAAACATTATCTCTAACTCAAAATAAAGAACATGCTGAAATAAATAAATAAACCACGCAACTTACACTACAGTGAAAACATCATTATCATTGTCAAAGTAGCAATTCCATAGCATTAGTACAAAAAAATAAAATAAAATAAATTAGCAGTATACATTATGATGAATATCATCAAATATTAAATCAAAAAAACCATCAAAGATCCTCGATGGTCAATAAAAATCAAGAATGTTGAATGAATTACAAAAACTTAGTTTTCAAACACAGTAGATTATCAATAGTAAAATATCATAGCATACACAAAACTATAAACTTTGGTAAGGTACAACTCTGGACCAAAGTAATCTAAATTAAAAACTAATGTCAATAACCAATTCATCGTAAAGAGTCACATTTCTCAAAGCATTCAAATATTCAATCATTAAAAAAAATATAAGAATTCAATTCTCATTTTTTTCAAATACTCACAGTTGCCAGAATTCAATTCTTGCAATTTTTAACAACATTTTCAAAGAAATCAAATCATGCCAAAATTGACATGATTATTAGTTTTTTTTCAGGAGTTCAAGTCTTACACACGATTAATAACTCACTCTATATCTTAAGAACCAAACACACAATTAGCATCTAAATATAAAAACAACCCTAGAAACTAAAACTAAACCAAACGCATAAAACAGAGCATATATTTCAATGACCAAATTCTTTTTTTAAAAAAAATTAAATGAAATATAGGAAAAATCTACATTAATATAGATTTGAAATTATTGAAGAAACAGTCAGATAGGGAGGTAGAAAGGTACCTTTAACTGTCATTGCCTTTTTTGTTCTTCTCATAGAAAGGAAGGACCGTTTGTGTTCGCTTAACGAATAAAGGATGCTTCCTTGCCACTTTTAATAACTCTTACCATTGTCAAAATAAGAGTTTAACAAATCCATCAATACTACTCGAATAATGCCCTTAAGATTGTAACCCCTCAAAATAAAATCACCAAATTTGCAAACCCATTATAACTAACCCTCTTTTTACATGATACCCACTTCGCAAATTAACCCTAATCATAAATAATATCCATAGAAGAACTAAAGAAAACCAATAAAAAGCAAGCTTAAAAAATAAAAAGCCTTAAAAATTCTCAAAAAGATTATATTTTTATCTCTAATTAAATCTTCCTATGAAGAAAACTCTTTAATCTCGTCATCACCATTATCATAAAACACCTATGAAGAAAACTCTTCAATCTCATCATCACCATTATCATAAAACACCTTATGTATAGTATTTATCTTCTTCACTTCCAATTCCTTAACTGCAAGTCCTTGTCGAAGGCCCTAGCACTGCCTAGTGCACTGGGTCCGGTTTCTAGATCCGAATCCATAACCTGAAGCGCTAAATTTTTCTCATCATAATCATTATTGTTGAAGTGGGTACCTAAGCTGGGACCTGGTAATTTTATTAGCTACTGGAAGTGGCATGGTCAAGTTTATCATCAGAAAAGTCTGATGAAAGACGAACAACATAAAAGACGATGATAATGGTGTTAAGAAATGGGATAAAAAATCAGATAAAAAAAGAAAATGAGCAAAACCGAATACACATCTTGAGAAGAGGAAGCAACATTTTAAGAAAAGGGAAATTGACTCTAATTATTGATCCGTTAAGCTGATGTTTACGTTATCTATATAAGTGGAATCCTTCTCTCTGTTATCAACAGATCTAGAAAAGAAAAGTTGAAAATGGACAAAAAAGAAAAGAAAAGAAAAGCTGAAAGAAAAGAGTGCCACGTGTCAGAAGAAGAGGGTAAAGATTATAATAGTGACAACTAAAATGTATGAGGTGGCAAATTATATGTACTTAACTATTATATATAGATATAGATAGATAATAATAATAATAATAATAAGACTTAGCTAGTAAGAGAGTAGTCATTAGTCAAGTAGTAACTTCTCATCAAGGGTACTTTGAGGTATAGAGTCGTCATCATTGATGCTACTCTCATTATGTAATCTATTGATTTTTTTTTGAACAACTAATCTATTGATATTTAGGTCATATGATCTTTCTACTAAAAAATAATACACAAGATGTGGTAAGTATTGTCATTAGACGTGTGTCTTGCATGTATTTAGAAGTCTATTAGCTTTTGTAAAATTTTGTTTTATGGAAAAGGTTCAGTTATACAAGGTTTAATTGGATTCTTCATTTATTTTTTTTAACTTAAAAAACAAATTTAATGTGACTCGAAAGTGTCATTTTCCCTCCCAAAAGATCTAAGATTTATAATAATTATAAATTGGTCCCTAGACTTATTTTTATCAAAATATCTCAATTTTTCTAATATTAATTGATAAAATTATCTTAATTTTTTTATTAATAGTATATTTTTTTGAAAACTTATTTTAGTTTTTTAAAACTTAGTTATCAACTTTTGTAAATCAAATTATATGTTAAACCTAAAATAATTAAATTAAAAATATAAACTTAAATTAAAGTAAAACATATCATCATTAATTTATAAAATACATTGATTTTATACATTGTAGGGCTAAACAAGTGCAAAATAAAAATTTAAAAATTGAACATAAAATAATAAAAATTAAACTATGTTAATTAAAATAAATGTTTTATATAAAATGATAAATTAATTAAATAATCACAACTGTAAAGTAAGTTAAGATTAGGTATACATATATAAATTTAAATACTAAATTCTTTTGAAAAAATGTCCTTACAATACAATAAGTGAAACACTCTAATTTCTTTCAAGAAATTCTTAACTATAAGTAGTATTGCACCTTACAGTAAGATTTGTGACACATCAATAAAATGATTTATATTTAACTAATAAAAATAATACAAGTATATCTTTATTAAAAATCTTATCGATTGGTGTAATACATCTGATGTAGGCAAAAATTTTACATTTCTTTTATTCTAGTTTAATTTTTTAAGAAAATATCTGATTTTAGAAAATGGCTGTTGCTCCTTTTCTATAATGCAGTTTGCAACGGAAAGGGAATTGAATATAATATGTTTGCAACGGAAAGGGAAATGAATATAATATGTATTGTATTCTCAAAATATAATATGTATTGTCTTGTGTTCTGGACTGATCTTACCGCCAGAATCAGGTTACATTTTTTCAGTAACAGTCATCTACAATACAATAAGTTGAACAAAATAATTGTAAATTTTTTTATTCTACTGAAACAAGCAAAACCATGCTAAAGAATATTAATAGGTTTAGAATTGCATCGTTACCTTCCCTTCCGATTTAGAAAAAAAAAAAAAATCGGGCCAAATTGTACCTGGCCCATGAAAGTTCCAATCTTGCATCTTTAGAATTCTGTTAAAATGGCTTTGTGATGTTATGGTTGAGAAGCAGATGAGTTTTAGAAGGGTTTTGGATCAATAGCTATGAAGCATTTTCTGGTAATTCTCCTGCAATTTTCCTTGATTACATTGTTTTTCAATTACCCACCAAAATTTAAATTGATTATGTAGCGATTTTCATTTCTTTTTCATGACTTTCAGAGAAAGGCTTCAATTATAGCAAATCAATCCTTCAAACCATAGCTTTTGCTGCTTCTGGTTCCGGTCTTCTGTATGCTGCTAGCAGCAAATCTGATTCTGGTGGGCTCTTTATTTTGGGTGAATTCCCTTTGCTTTTTCCCTCAATTGTTTTTTTTTTTCTTTTTGAATTTTGTTTCTCTGTTTAAAAAAAAAATCAGTCTTGCAACTGTTTAAACCTATAGGGGGAACGATATCACTCTCAATTCCTGCCCCTTTGCGGGAATCCTTATCACTGCCATGGCAAATATCAGAGGCGTTGATCGCTTTACGTCATTCATTTATTTGTGCAGATCGCTGGCACTTTGGTTTGTATATTTTTTTTTTTAATTAAAAAAGCGAATGAATTGGTCTTTGTCTATTATTAGTAATCCTGGGTTATTGATTGGAGTTTGAATTTGTAGGAATTCTCCCTTTGTTTTCTTCCAGAGTTCCATCATGGGACACGAATGAAATGAGTTCCAGTTTTGTTGGAGATAGTCCAAAGCCTAGTTGTGGATGTTTAGGTAGGGACACTATAGCCAATGCAGCTGCTAAGGTTGGTCCTGCTGTTGTCAATCTTTCTGTTCCCCAAGGTATTTTCTCTTTTGGGAATTCTTTCAAGTTTATGTTAGTTTGTGTATTTTTTGGAGAATTATGTGAACATTTCTGTGAGTAAAATTTGCTTTTTTGTAGGATTCTATGGGATTAGTACTGGAAAGAGTATAGCGTCTGGGACTATAATTGATTCTGATGGCACTATTTTAACTTGTGCTCATGCTGTGGTGGATTTTCAAGGCATGAGGGCTTCATCTAAAGGGAAGGTTAGTGATTGTCTGTATGCAATGCATAAGATTATGACAATGCTGTGCCATATTAGTGAACAAACCTTTGTTATTTTGATTTTATTGATTCACTTGTTAATGCTTCATGTTGCTACTTTCATGCAAAATTGAATTTCTCTGGTCTATACTAGCGTTCACTTACATATCCCATGTTCTCAACATTGTCAAGGATGGAGTATTATCAGTGCATGACAATTCTGTTTTCAAGCTATATAGTTTTAAACTTGTTTGAGTGACAAACATTTGCAGGTACATGTGACTTTACAAGATTGTCGCACATTTGAAGGTACTGTCGTAATTGCTGATTTACATTCTGATATTGCTATTGTAAAGATAAAATCTAAAACTCCACTGCCAACTGCAAAGCTTGGGTCTTCAACTAAGCTTCGCCCTGGTGACTGGGTAATAGCAATGGGCTGCCCGCTTTCACTTTAAAATACTGTGACGGCTGGTATCATAAGGTATTGAAAATAGTTGTTGGAGAATTGTTTTTTTCTCCTCATCATTTGTTGTCATAGTTAAAGATGAATGATTGTGTATTTTGTTGGAGCTAGTTGTGTTGACCGTAAAAGCAGTGACTTGGGTCTTGGAGGCATGCGGAGAGCATATTTGCAGACAGATTGTGCAATCAATGCAGTAATTCTTTACCTCCCTCATACTGGAAACACATTTCTTATCTTGTTCCTCAAGGACTCACTTTTTGGGGATGAATTTCTAATGTAGTACTTGCATAGCATTTTTATGTGTATCTAGTTGTTTCTCCACATGTAATTTATGTACATCTTAGCATTTTCCTGTCTACACTTGAAATATAGGGAAATTCTGGTGGCCCCCTTGTTAATATTGATGGAGAAATTGTCGGTGTTAATATCATGAAAGCATTGGCTGCAGATGGATTAAGTTTTTCTGTACCAATTGACTCATTAATAAAAATCATAGAGCATTTCAAGAAGAGTGGGTATGTTATAAGGTTTTGCATGCAAACATTTATTTCTAAATTTTGAACTTGTTTCGATAACCACTTTTGTTTCAAAATATGTGGCAGGAGAGTTGTCAGACCATGGCTTGGTTTGAAAATGATTGATCTTAATGAGATGATAATTGCTCAACTTAAAGAAAGAGATGCCAGATGATAATTGCTCAACCTAAAGGCGTTCTTGTACCCATGGTATGTCTTAATGCTTATCCCATTGAATTTGCATGTAGCAGATTTTCTTTATGAGTTTCTATGTTGACTTAAGTCTATTGTTTTTCTTGTGCATCCATTTTAAATTTTGTCAATAAAAACAAGGCGTCAGCCTGAAAATTAAATTCCATGTTTGATATTTGCTTATTTTGTTCCAGGTAACACCAGGGTCCCTGGCAGATCATGCAGGATTTCAACCTGGAGACGTTGTAATTGAATTTGATAGGAAGCCCGTTGAAAGCATCAAGGAGGTATGTTAATTTTCTTTTTCTTTTTATTGTTTTTGATAGAACTAGAGGTTAGTTTGTTGGGATACATTTCTTGTGTATAAACTTGGAGTTTGGAAAATGATAGCAATTGGTTTATGCATTAACTTGGGAAGATATTAATATCTACTTTGTAATTTGCTTTAACCTTAGAAGTTTTTTGTCTGCAAAGCCTTATTAATTTTAAAGTTTTGCATGCTCATACTTTTTTTGGATCATATTGTTGCAGATTATTGAAATAATGGGGGACAGGGTTGGGATTCCTTTAAAGGTAGTCATGAAAAGACAAAATGATATTTTGGCAACTCTGACCGTTATACCAGAGGAGGCAAATCCAGATATGTGAATAAGCAACTATTTATGGTTATTACTTTGACAACTATCTCTCATGAAGATTTTTAAGCAAAAAAAAATTCACAATTTTTATGTCTTGCAAACACACTTTATGGTGTTACTTTAAGGGGATATTGAAGAGTCATGGTGGCTGGTGGGAGCCATTGTAGGGCATCAGTTCTCTCAACGCATGCGTTACCAAACTTGATGTTGAACCTAAGATGTAAATGATTGTAGTTAGTAGAATCAAATAAACTTGCCATAAGTTGTTCAGATTTTGGCATACAAATTATTATATCTTTAAGACTGCTTACATGCCTAAGCAGCATATTTGTAACGTTCTCTAGCAATAAAAACTTCATTCTTTTAAGTTATACATTGCTCAAATCTGACAAAACTCTTTTATATTTCAATTTTTATTTTTTTATTTGAACCTAAGAATTCAGGGGTTTAGTTTCTCCTTGCACCGGCTCATTGCCTTGTTTATAGGCTTTTATCTTTTTTGTGCTCGGCACATTAATTTAGCTATGGAGTTTACTCCAAACCTCTGGTGAATTCACATGCATATGGAGCATTACTTTTGAGAATGGATCCCCACTACATGCTGAAGAGCCCTTTCTTGGAGAAAATTCCGAGTTTAGCACTATTGCAGTTGCTGATTCCTCTTGCATATTTTGCTTGATAGAGTGCAAGCCTTAGCTCCAAGTAAGTTTTACTTGTCCATTCAAAAGGTCAAATATGTTTTCTGTCATGGTTATGTATGCAATGCAAGTGTGCATTTTAAGGAAGGTGATGATGATACGCATGCGCAGCTGTGCATATTTGGTACCAACATTTTTTGCTAGTTGCCTTTTGGTTTTCTTTCATGTCATGATGCACGTGAACACAATAAGCTTTATCTGTTTGATGATCTTAAGGAAGTAGAGTTTAGTACTTTTTCTTGACTGCATTTGTAAGGTCTGAACTCATCACAAAAGTCATATGAACTTGTTGATTAATTGATATAAAGCAAACTCGACCAAAATTTGTAATGATGAGTTCATCAGTGTATAATGTATAAGCTGGAAAAACTGTTAGTGATGTCAACTGTTAGTAGATGACATCGCTTGCCTATTTCACGAGTGATTCAAGTCTCTGTAACCAATTAACAAGATATTGACCTTTTGGTATTTTGGGTTTAGATGCTGGAGGAAATTGGTAAAACTTTCACTGATTCCCTTGGATACCCGGTATCCTTTGAATGCATCTTGTAAATGAGGGTCCATAGTGTTGCAAACACAGAGGAAAAGGACATTATAATCTGCAAAGAATCCAGATAATGCGTTCATGCCGCTCTCCTAGAACCGAGAACTTTTTTTTAAAATGGAAAGAAAAATTTATTTTTTAATTTAATCAATGGTTAGAAATAAAAAATACAAATTTGACAGTTGTTAAATTTGATGACATTGTGTTATCGTGATCCTGGAGCAAGCACCCATCAACTATGTAGAATTTCATTATGGACTACATTCAGGAAATTTCGATGTTCGAGCTGAATCATATTCCCACCAGATACTGGGTCAAACTCACAACGATAGAAGCTGCAAATTGCAATGTAGGAAATACATTAGAAATTTTCCATGATCGTGGACATGAATTAAGTTAACATATCTATACCAATATCTATTAGTACAATATATATTCATATCATAATCACAATCAATGAACCACTAAAAGAACATTAGTAGGCAATAAATATTTGGCATAATACATATATGACCTCTTGTACTTGTCACTTTTTATCAATTTAACACCTTAACTTATAGTTTTACCATTTTGACATATGAATTTGGCTAAAACGTACTAGTTTGTACTAATATAATGATATAATATATCTACCACTCCTGTATTTGTCGCTTTTTGTCAGTTTGACACCTCTACTTGTAGTTTTTAAGTCAGTTAAACTCTTATAATGTGGCACATGCAGATTCGCTATTCTGCGCCATGTATGCTGACAAGGGTTTCAAAATTACATTTTGTGTTAAAATGGCAAAACTATAAGTTAAGGTGTCAAACTAACAAAAAATGACAAGTACAAGAGAATCATATATGTATTACGCCTAAATATTTTAGCATGTGGTGTGCTAATTTATTTGACATAGAAAGTGGTGCCCCCACAGACATGAACACAAGTAAACAGAAGAAAATAAGATCAAAAGCAAAGCGACAATGTTCATATATTGTATTACCTTCCATCCATGCCAATAATTACAATTGTGCTATTCTGACTGCCAAAACCGACAAAATGCTTCAGACCTTCAGGTACCAGAAACTTAGCTACGGACCTTTCTGAGCTAAAGTACTTAGGCAATATACCTGCAGAATTAAGAGCTTTAAGATGGGCTTGACTTCCAAGACATTAGTATGAATGCACATGGCTTTTAATAGTACCTAACCACAGTTTCATTGAGTTGGGTTTGCATAGCAAATCACTGAAAGTCAGAAAGTTGGTTCTTAACCTCTGAATTATACTTTCCATTTAATAACCCAAATTAAGAATTTTTAGTATCAGCCTACACTAGCCAAGTCATTGGCAACACAGTATCTAACTCATATTTCTCAGCTAAAAATGGCAATGCATAACAATAGTCAGATCAGAGTAATGGACAATCAACAAACAAATTGGAAAAGGAACTACCTTTCAACATAGAAAGAGATGAAACACGTAAACTATTAGCGTGATTAGGTTCAGATGCACCATCTGATTCTGATGTTTCATTCTCCAGTACTACTGAATCAATCTTCAGACAAAATACATGAACAGTTCCCTTGTCACTTGAGACTGCCAACCACTTGGCATCGGAAGAAAATGCAAGACTATATATTTCAGCTATCTCCGAACCTCTCCTAACCTTCAAAATTTCCAAAACAAACATTAGCAGAAATTAAACACCATGATACCAAATAAATTCAAACCCCAAGTTCCAAGCAGTTTTATTTATTTATTACCTCTTGTAAAAATGATCCGTCCAATGTACTAAAGACCCGAATCAAAGTACCCCTAGTACTAGCAGTAGCCAAGATTCTACCATCGCTAGTCATAGCCATACAAGCAATCTCGGAATCATGTGCTCTGATTTGCTTCTCAAATTTATGAAGCTTCTCATATTTCTTAACTATAACTAGGCCCTTACGACGGCCAGGGCAGGCCAGTACGAATGGTGAGTGAGTACTGGAAATTTCACACAACCCATTTGTATTTAAATCCGTCTCAAATTCATCCAATACTCTGAATTTTGAAGGATCAATGACAAAAATTTTCTGAAGAAAAGCAGCAACTATTGCATCACGTCTCAGCTTGACGTTTTTAACCTTAGACCGAAAGGTTCGCTCGCCTAGAAGTCGAGAGCCAAAGCGAGAGATATGCCAAAGCATAAGATTATATGGGGAGTTGATAGGCTTAGGCCCTCCGCCAACTAAACAGTAACAGTCAGAAGACAGAAGCATCCCTACAAGACTAATGCCGCCACCGCCATGCGAATCGAGTTTGAGAGGAAAAAGGTGAGTAAAAGGATTCGTATTGAAGATTTGAACGCCATTGTCGCATGCAGCAGCAAAGCGGGTGTAGTCTTGATTGAAAGAAAGATGGTATATTGCTGGGTTCATGGTGCTGCAGTTCATGTTGGTTTTGTTGCTGCATGCGGATGATACAATAAATCTTAGGTTGTTTTGCTGTATATAAATCTTAGGTCTTTTTGCTGTATATAAGCTTTTTATTTTGGGACAGTGCATTCCCTTTCCTTGTTGGATTATAATAAAAATATTACATACTGATATGTTTATTTCCTGGTTGGATTTGGATTCAAATTCAGAATTGTGATGCAATTACATTCACATACATTATAGTGTTTAGTTTCATATTAATCACTTCATGTTTAGCTTATAATTGAACAATTGGGCTTGTAATTCTCAATTCAATACCTCCTATAAAACTCTTTTTGTTTATGTTTCTTGTTAGATTAGGCAGAGGATGATCTTTGGCAAAGGCCTAAGACACAGCAGAAACAGAAAAGAGTAACAATATTACAAGGCAACTAGCCTCCTATGTAAACATTTGTTAAGAGCATTTGTTAAGGTGGTTCTGAGGGGGTTTTGGAGTCTCTGACGAAGCCATGAATTGGCTTCTCTGCAATTATGATCAATTTCTTCCACCACCCAGTTTTGTTGCAACATTGTTTTGATATTCTGAATAACTGCTAAATGAGAATTAACCCAATTCGTTTCCAGGTGAAAATAAATACAGAAAAAAAAAGTGAAGAAAAGAAAAAGCCAATCTTTAAATATCAAGACCAGGAAATTAACCCTTAAAAAAAAAAACCTCCATCATCATATACATAATGGCTAGATATTTATAGTTTCTGCAACCGAATGGCGGATGGAAAACAAAGCAACAGTAATAAAGGAAAAAAAAAACTTAGAAATCAAATCCATCGTCAAAGCCAGCATCATAAGATGCCATCTCTCCAACATCAGATATCATATCTCCAACTAATAGCCCACCAAGCAACCCAGCTCCTAATCCCATTGCCATCTTCCCTGCACCGCTCTTCTTAGGCTTCTGTGGCTGCTGCATCATTGGAGGATACCCACCTGCCGGCGGATAACCAGGGTACCCACCGTAACCAGGGGGAGGTGGTGGGTAACCGCCATAACCATGCGATGGAGGTGGATATGCATAAGGGTAGGCGCCACCGTGTCCCTTACCAGCCTCCATATGGGGAGGAGGGGGCGGTGGATAAGCCATATGGGGAGGAGGTGGCGGTTGATATGCGCCTGGAGATGGATAAGCAGAACTAGCACCCGCACCAGGATAACCTGCCGGCGCCGGATAAGCCATAACAGGCTCGTTCACATTTTTAGCCTTCTGCTGGGGCAAAGGAGCCTCAAATTTTTCTCCGAATTTGAAAGAAAAATCTAGAGTACCTCTGCTTTTGCCGCTCGGAGTCCTGACACCGTAACTGACGCTCCCATCTCCAGCCTTACGATCTAATAATTCTTTGATGGGCACATGAACCTCACCGATTTCTTTATCGCCGAAGCTACGATCAGAAATCAGCTTGACTTCGACGGTTAGGCGGTTGTCCTGGAGACAAGCTTCATGAAGGGTGAATTTCATAGTATAATTCCATTTGGGATTGGTTCCGCAGTCTTTATCAATGGGAGTCTTCAGTTTCTGCTTAGAATTGTAGTGATCGCCATTGATTGAAACCTCGGCATAAACATCCATCTTGGAGAACATATTGACATCTTTAATGTCTTTGGCTGATATAAGCGTGATCTCCAATGGCCTGCACTCCATCTTCTCTTCTGATGATCAAGAAAACAAGGAATTGGTCCGAAAGAAAATCAAGAAAACTAAGGATCGTTGTGATGATCAAGAAAGAGGTGAAGAAAATCAAGAAATAAAACACTGAATTGGAGGTGTTGAGATAAAAGAAAGAGGTGAAGAGGTTATAATATATATATCGGGGCTCCGAGGCAACAGTGCTCTTGAAATTGCAAAAAACTCCCTCAATCCAATTGATGGAGCCCCTGCGTACGGGGATAAAATAGAAATTTCAAACAATTGTTTTGTCGTGTATAGAGGGTTGCTGTGCAAGAGGAAAGTGAAAGGAAGATTCGTTGGATGGGAACCGTCAATAGTTATATGTATATTACTTTTATTGGATTCTTTCAAATAAAAGCTAACGCGTCTAATCCAATATTTTTTATATTTAGAGAAAAAAAAACCAAATCTTAATCTAAATATCTTAAAAGAAAAAATCAGTCTGAAGCATATTAAAGATTATTATTTTAAAAATACAGTGTTTAATTATTTTTAACTTAATATCTTAATTATTTCCTACGAATAGTTCAAACTTCAAGTATAGATATTCAATTGAGAGAACATCATTCGAATTCTCTATCTCTTTCTATCCTCTTATGATGTTAAAAATTTAATCATTTGTACTGATTGTTAAAAAAATTTAATATCTTAATTTAATTGTCACTCACGAGCAGCAGGGTGGAATTAAAATATTGAGTTAGGGGCCAAAGATTTTCACTACCATATTAATTAAATAAATTTATAAGGAAAAGATTTTCACACCGCTATTTGTAAACTAGGATTATAACATATCACAATTTACAATGTAAATAATATATTAAATTATAAAAAATAGTTCATTAAAATATTTAATATTTTAATAGTAATTATATATATATATATAAACTTTTTAAATTTTTGAAGGAGCAGCCTCCTTATTAGTTCTGCTCTTGGTGAGTAGTTAAGTGGTAAAAGATATAGATATTATGTTGAAAAAAGTGGGATTTAAATTTCTATTTCTCATTTTATCTCCGTCATATTAAAAATTAATCATCTTTATTAGTTGTTTAAAAAAATATCTTAATCTAATTGAAGGCAATCTAAAAATTCAATTTCCACTTTGTCTTCTTATTTAATATAGAAAAATGATTCTTAAGGTCAACATAACACAAAAATTGTATAAATAAATATTTAGTTAAATGACACTAACTTTATATATATATATGTGGTTATTTACGTTGAGAGTTGAAAGAATTAGGGGTCAAAAATCAGTTGACAAAGGATAAAGTCAAAATAATAATAATTTGGAGCATTCTGGAGATAAAGACGCTGCAGTATTGTTGTTGTATTTAGATTAGACGTGTGTGTTCCGTGTATCTAGAAGACCACATACAGCTATTAACTTTCCTTCCTTCCTTCTCTATATTACTAGTACTTTCTTTCCTTCCTCCTGAAGGTTACCATTAACCAAGGACAAGAGAGGCTACCAACTGCTGATCCCCACATCAACACTATGCCGTTTTGGAAGGGTGGGCTAGGCCTATCCTTGGGCCTCTTTGATGAAAGACTCTACTAGGGCATTCCACTACAATTTTTGAAATTTTTACACAAATAAACTAAAAATTAAAAAA
>CATIWM010422611.1:0-23925 GCA_949671775.1 Mallotus repandus | reverse complement strand
CACATTAGGCTTGCATTTGACTGGTGATACTACACTTAATCTTTGTGCATTCTCTGATGCAGATTGGGCTAGTTGCCCCACTATGCGACGCTCCACCACAGGTTTTTGTACCTTTCTTGGGAGCAATATTATATCCTGGTGTGCCAAGAAACAACCGACCATCTCTCGTTCAAGCACTGAGGCTGAATACCGTGCAATGGCAAATACTGTAGCTGAATACCGTGCAATGGCAAATACTGCAGCTGAATTAACATGGCTCACATTTCTCCTCCGCGATCTTCAAGTTCCTCAATCCCATTCACCAATCCTTTTTTGTGATAACCTTAATGCATTACATATGACTGTCAATCCTGTGTTTCATGCCCGTAGCAAACACATTGAATTAGATTACCATTTTGTTCGAGAAAGAGTTTCAATGGGGCTTCTTGTCACTCGCCATGTCTCTTATATGCATCAGGTTGCTAATATTTTTACAAAACCACTTTGTAAGGCCATCCTTCATCATCTTCGCAGTAAACTGTGCCTCCAACCTCGGCACATTTTGAGGGCGGATATTAAGCAAATTGACACATCTAACAACCTGCTTGAATCAATGGATTGGAGTGATAAGGTTTGGAGAGATAAGGATGACAAATGGAGTGATAAGGAAGTTGATCAAGTCAAGGTTGTTATTCCTCATACAGCAGAGCATGAGAGTAATTCGAGGGCCTACATTGACACTTAATCTTATCAAAATGGAATCCGTCATTTATGTCGAACTAATTGCAAAAATAGGGCTGTATATTTTTTGATAACTCTTTTCCTTTCTGTTATGTATTAAGGTCTATAAAAGACACTTCTATTGGAACTCTCTCTTCACGTTGAATAGAAAAGTTATTTGTCTCAATTTTTTGTTCAAGTTCATTTTTTTCTTTACATTACATGTGTGAAATAAAAAAAACACGCAACTTTTTTTTTTGCGTCAAACTTTTTTTTTCATGTTAAGTGTCATTTTTTTTTCTTTGTTTTATTTAGTTAACTTTTCTTCACACTTGTAAAAATTAATAGGTTAATTGATCAAAACTATGAAGTTCGTTGATTTTCACTTGTATACTCATTGAGAATCAATGAATCTGTAGGTCAAAATTAATGAGTCAACTGCAGGTTTATTGACTTTTACCTGCAAGTTCAAATGAACATGAATGTGAAAATTAATGAATTTGTGATAGGTTCACTGACCTACAACTGCATTTTCATTGACCTTCAACTGTAGATTCATTGACCTTCACATGCAAGTTCACATTTAATTTAATTTCTATTTAATAACACATGAACCCAGTTAATAACATATGAATCTTTATGTTACAACTAGTGAATTCATATGCACAAATTAAACAAATATAAATAATAAAATTTACCGTCAAAATCCAATGTAAAGAAGAAAAAAAAAGAAGAAGAAAAAAGAAAAGGAAGGAATAAGTGTTGAATTTCAGAAGAATATATAAAGTACAGTAAATAGGGAAGAGATCTTGAGCAGAGAAAAAGGAAATAAAAAAAAGAAGAGAAAAGTGTAGAAAAACAGAAGAATAAAAAGAAGAAAAGTGAAAAAAAAAAAAACAGATGGAACGTTAAAAATATATAATTTAAACTTAATTCGTCTAGTTTTATCATAAAGTGTCATTTCAGACCATTGAAATTTTGCAGACAAAGCAAGGTGGCAGTTTTTGTTACGTTTTAATCAGCTCCTATAAATTACTCAACAAACATGAATCTGCATACGTGGACGTGACTCCTCAGGGTTGGCAAGGAAAGTGATAGCCGCCTATACATATATATTTTAGCTATCTTATCGTGACCAACAGTCTAGAGCATACCGGAGCCTTTTCAATTAAAATATTAATTGTGCCGTAAGTGAGACGGTAATGTGGTGATCATTTTTTTTGAACAACTACACATATATGGGTTAAAGGGGAAGAGAGATCAAAACCACAACCTTTACAGAATGCTAAGCCCTATGGAGAGGGTGAAGGACCATCCCATCTAGAGGAGGCTCAATGTGATGATCATTTTTTTTTCAAAAATATTATAAAATATAAAATTCAAATTTTATCATAATTGATTCTAAAAATTAAATTTTATCGAATTTAAAAAAAATTAACCCATATTTTGTAATTAGTGAATATTTAAATTATACAATCTCTTTATTAATTAAAAAAATCCTTAATTGTGTAAGAAAGGATGGCAGAGATGATGTAGTCTAAGTCCTAGGAATCGTTGCTTTCACTCTTTAACCCATTTCTTTATTAATTTTAATAAACGATGTCTAAATCGATTTGAATTGCTTTATTGCTTAAGTAATATTTGAATGTCAAATATGCAAAGGTTTGGTATTTGTTATTATATATATTTTTTCATCTGAATCATCTAATTATTTAAAAAATCTAAATCATTTTATTTTATTTTGAAAAAATGAAGTTTTCTAATGCTAGTTGAAGAGTATAGCAGGAAAAAACTCTATTTCAACTAGTCCTCAAATCCGCACAATGTGTATGTGTTTATGTAAGAGTCACATAAAAAATACAACAAATGTATATAATTTAATATCTTAATAGATGAAGAAATATATATTTAACAACAAATATTACTGAAGCATAAAATAATATGATTTTAAATAGTGAAATACTGAAAAATTCGTATCAATATTTTTTCTTTTGATGTGATTAAGGAGTCAAGACAGGAGCCAATCTGATAATTTTTTTCAGTATACTAAAATAATTAGATAGTTAAAATCCACCAACCTAATGCTTTGTTAAGCATATTCAACCACTAAAGCAACCCATATCATAAAAAATAGAGCTAAAGTTTTGATAGACGATAACACAAAAAAAAATAAAAAATAAAAAAACATAATGGAATTAAAGATTATAAAAAGAAAATTAGGTGGTTTTTGTTAATTAAAAAAACCAAAATTATTTCAAAAATCAGTTATAAAAACACCCAAAACTAATAAATGGGAGACAAAATGCAGTCGTAATCAGAGTTAAGAATATCATATTAGTCTTTTCAAGAAATAGAACGCTGATCACTATCAAACAACTATTTAAGACAAAATGCTATCTCAGTCAGCAAAGCTAATCAATCGCTATCAACAAATTAATTAAACAGCTCATTTGGATTCAAGGCGTGCTCTCTTTTTGCCCGTGGATGGAAACAATATATACCTGCTTTCACGGATCATTGATCAATGGGCACTAAAGAAGTATGGGATTGGTTGTTTTCACTTATTTGTCACGATGACTTTTGATTTCCATTAATAATATGTTGGGAATAAAATGAAAAATAATGGCAAAATAGAAAGGTGATACGACAGAGAAGAGAAGGAGAGATTTTTCTATATTAAGAAGAAAATTTTCCTTCTGGAAGTGCTAACAAAAATATAATATGCAAGTGTTTGATTGTTTGAAAAGATATAATTCAAAGAACACACGTGTATCACACAAATAATATTAAAAATTGTTAAATTAATTTTTATTTAATTATGATTATTGATATATATTGCAGGTATAGATATAGATATATAAAATTTAATTAACGGCTATAATTAAAAAAGAAATAATTATCTAACACTTATTATTTTATTTGTGTACATACATTTATGTGTACGTTAGCAAAAACCAATTTGAAAGCATGCAAATGTTTGGTTGTTGCAAAAGATATAATTCCAAGGAGTGCTGTTGCAAAAGATATAAATGAAAAGTGCATGGACAAATTCCACGTATTAAAAGTGGAAAAAAAGGATATTGGATTTTGTACAATTGAATTGAGGCATTGATGCTTCATTTACATAAGGGTACAGAAGTAATAGTTTCTAATTTTGGGAATAAAAGAACCTCAATTAGTGGAAAACAACTTGGACCTCACTCAGTTCAATGGCTACTTCGTTCTTTATCCATTTTTTTTATGTTTATTGGATGAATTATTATTATTATTATTCTGACATCTCACAAATTTTTTAAATTGAAAAGAACATACCATTAGCTTAACTCATGAAAAAAAAAAGTAACAAGGTAATGTGGTATTACAAAGTAATGATTTTGCTTGCTACAAGTGAACTCATATGAACCCATAAAAAAATTGGATGTTAGTTAAAGATCTCACAACTCTTATTATCTAATTTCAAGGAAAAAAAAAGCAATTATAATTCAAAATCTGGCATCCATAAATTCCAATTTTATCTTAATTTTGGGAGGATATATATATATATGAGTGGGGATCCATGAAGATCCACTTACGCATGTATAAAATTAATGTATTTTACATATAATCTTAATCATTTGTTATATTATATTTAATGGTTAAAATATCTAATGAATTTTAGTAAATGTTACCATATTAATATAATTTTTATTTTGTAATTAAATCACTTTTTACAATTTAATTTTTTCTATTAATAATTTATTTTCTAATTAAATCACCTTTCATAAATAAGACAAAATAAGACTGCTCGAAGTTTAATTTTTTGTTTAATTAAAAGTAATTTGACTCTATCATTCACACTTAAATTGCTAAGGCCGAGAATCAAATTCTATCATTCAAATCCACAATCATATTAATTATTCTAGCAATTATGCGTCAATCAACTACTTCCAAAGGTTCAACATGTGCGTTCAACTCATTTAGTATGAATTAGATTGGGCATCCTAACATTAACAAGTTACTGTGAAGACAACAAGTGGGGTGCTCACGTGTGGTTGACTTGATCGTCCATGTTGTATCAGTTAGCCATTGATTTGATCACCCATATGCCTCAGTTCATTCAGGTAGCAGCAGTATTGCCAAGGCTACTAAGTATTGGTCTTGAGGAAGTTCGAATTCCTCTGTGTGGATTTTAATATTTTGTCATGCATTGTGCTAGTACTTTTGAGATGTTTAAAAAAAAAAACAACATTAAGTTACAGACATTGAGAAACAGTCTTGTTTTATCTTGTTGATGGAAGGTGATCTAATTAGAAAATCAATTATTAATGGAAAAAATTAAATTGTAAGAAGTGATTTAATGAGGAAATAAAAAACATCTTAATATGGTAACATTCACTAAAAGTCATTCGATATTTTAACCATTAGATGTAATATAATTAATAGTTGGGATTATGTGCAAAATATATATATATATATATATATATAATTGAGCTCTTAAAATAAAAAAATTGATTGTGTATATTAGAAATTAAATCTTTATTTTATTTAGAAAGTTATTCTATTCCTAATTAATTTGTATAATTAGGTTTCATATATAGAAATATTTGATGTATTTATAAAGGATGTAACCTTTCCTGTGAAGATATAAAAAATACACAATTCCCTTCAAATTCTCTATTCTTTTACTTTGAATTTTATTTTATGTGGTATCAGAGTATACCCATTGAAATTCGTACTAAATCCTTTTTTGAATTTGTAACTCTTTGAAATCCACTATGACCACTGAAAACATATCCGTTGTATCACAAGGAGCACCAAATTTCATTCAAACCCTTCAAGATAATTATCCCTTTCCTACTAGAATTATTCTTGATGATACGAGCTACCCTCTATGGTCAACTCATGGAGATGCGAATTGGAGCCAAAAATAAAATTGGTTTTCTTACTGGAACAATTCCAAAATCACCTGCCGGAGATAAGGCCTTGGAGACTTGGCTCATTGATAATCACTAGGAAAAATGTTAGCTCATTAATTGATTCTATAAGTCCAATGTTGACATAGAGGTTTATACGACTTCAAATAGAAAAGGAGATATAAGATGTTGTTTCCAAAACCTTTTATGATGGATCAAATGAACCTCAATTGTTCGAGTTAAACCGAAGATCATTTACTACTCGTTAGAATGGTAGGCCATTACCTACATACTATAATGAGCTGGTTAGAATATTTCAAAAGATTAATGCCTAGATGAGTGCTCAGGGGGAGGATGTTAATGGAGTAGTATCACTCCACAAGCATATTACTTGGCTTCGAACACATATTTTCTTAGCCGGACTTGTCTCAGACTTTAATAATGCTCAGAGTGAAATACTACAGAAAGATCCACCTCTTGATCTTGAGTCAAGTTATGCATACGTGCGTAAGGATCAAAACCAATGACAGACGATGGAGGAGCCGAAGGGTATATAAGATAATATAGTACTTGTAGCTGCTTGGACTCAACCACAGTCCAAAGGGAAAGTACCGAGTAAGTCCAATAGTTACACACGCACTCACTATTGTGCATTTGGAAACTCCAAGGAATAGTGCTATAAAATTGTAGGCTACCCGAAATGGTGGGATTTTAATAGAAAACTTCACAAGAAACTCGAAAAGCTGTAATTGCCACCTCCAGTGTCACAAAACTAAATGGTGACCTTGATGAAACATTGGGTATGATAAATCTTACTCGAAATGATACATGGATTATTGATACAGGTGCTACTGATCATATGACAAAATCCTCCCACCATCTTACCTCCATCCGACCATCAACCGAATAAAATATTCTGACTGTTAATGGAGGAATAGCACTCGTCACCCCATAAAGGATTAGTATCTAACTCTAACTCTCTTAATTTGGATATTGTTCTTGTTGTTCCATCTCTTTCCTGTAACCTTCTATTTGTTGGCCAAATTATTGAAACCTTAAAGTATATTGTCAAATTTTAGCCTAACTACTGTTTATTTTAAAAAATTGCAACACATCAGATTCTTAGCTCTGGTGTTAAATGTGGAAAGGTTTACTATCTTGATTTACATGGTGATCTAAGTCAACAATCAAGTCAAACCAATAGTGTTGTTGGAAGCAACTCGGACAAAGAATAAGTAATTTTATGTATTGTCGTCTTGGACATCTATCTTTTAATTATCTTAGAAAAATAAAACTTGAATTATTTTTGAGAATCACAGACTCTGAGTTTAAGTGTGATATTTGTGAATTGGCAAAGAGCCACCATATTTTATATGTACTGAGTTATAATAAAAATTCAATTCCATTTATTACTATTCATTATGATGTATGGGAACCTGCTCGGATTCCCACGTTGTCTGTGCTCGATATTTTGTAACATTTATTAATGAATGTACCTGGATGACCTGGGTATCCGTACTTTCAAACAAGGGAGATGTATGTTCTATGTTTTAGGACTTGTACAAAATGGTAGCCACACTATCATTGTCAAATTCAAGTTTTACAATTTGATAATGGTTGGAAGTATTTTAATTCACTCTTAAAATTTGTTGCCACTAGCATGACATTCATTACCGAACTACATGTGCCAGGACCCCCTAACAGAATGGTATAGTAGAACAAAAAAATAAAAATAAAAATAAAACACTATTAGAAGTAGTCCAAGCATCTCTATTTGACATGAATGTCCCTTGGGAATATTAGGGAGAAGCTGTTCGATCCGCTGCCTATCTTATAAACCAAACTCCATCAAGAGTACTTAGTTTCAAAACTCCTCATCAGAAACTTCAGGAGCTTGTTTTAGCTCTATCTCTCAATAATCTTGAGCCCCGAGTCTTTGGATGCTCAACATTTATTCATCAAGTACTCGATGAATTGGATCAATGAGTTTTCTGGTGCATCTTTGTTGGATATGCAAATCTACAAAAGGGATATTGGTCTTATGATCCATATGCTAAGAAGATGTATGAAACCTGGGATGTTTAGTTTCATGAAAATGCACCTTACTTCTCTCATTCCAAGTGCTCTCTTTAAGGGGAGAGGATTCAACACATCTTTGAAGATAACACTTCGAGTAGCTTACCTATTCTGAGCCTCTCACTTGATCAAATTGTAAGTCTGATCATCCTACCTGGGGTAAGTCCGAGCATCCCACCTAGACAGATAACTTAAGATAGTCCAAGTGTCTTGCCCAGACTTGAAACTAATCAAGATAATACATCTTCTCAGTCAACACCAGAAGCTGAAGAAACTCTGGATGTGCATAATGAGGTAAACTTATCTCCCTTAGTGACCTAAAATACTAAACTTTATTATCCTTCTATAATAAATAGAGGGATTCCTAAAAGATAATATGACCCGGACCTTAATACTAAAGCTAAATATCCTATCAATAATTACACATCAGTAAACCATTTGTCTAAATCACATGCATATACTGTAAATCAATTATTTAATGTATCTATTCTGAGTAATGTGTAAGAGGCTCTAGCTGATCCTGATTGGGAGAAAGCCATGAATGATGAAATAGAGGCATCACAGAAGAACTCCATATGGGAACTTGTTCCACTTCCTAAAAAAAGAAAAATAGTCAGATGTAGGTGGATATTCACTGTCAAACTTAATTCGAATGGAAGCATTAATTGATATAAAGCTAAGTTGATAGTAAAAGGATATACTTAAAAGTATGAAATTGACTGTGAAGATACATTTGCCCCAGTAGCTAAAATGAACACCATTTGAGTTTTTATCTCATTAGCTGCCAACCTGGACTGGCCACTACGATAGTTTGACATAAAAAATATTTTTTGAATGGAACCATAGAAGAAGAAGTGTATATTGATCCACAACCCAAAATAATGTACACTGACTGAGAATGCAAACTAAAAAGGGCATTGTATGAACTTAAGCAATCGCCTCAAGCATGGTTTAGAGAACTCTAGACATTTATGAGGAAGTTTGGTTATAAACAAAGTGATGCTGATATACACTATTCATTAAACAAAAGATGGGTAAAGTCACTGCTCTTATTGTGTATGTTAATGATATGATGGTTACTAGAAATTATCCGAGTGAAATAACAACTCTATAAAAATAATTGGCAACCGAGTTTGAACTGAAGGATATAGGAAACTTGAAGTATTTTTTTGGGGATTGAAGTTGCAAGATCAACTTAAGAAATTTCCCTCTACCAATAAAAATATGTAATGGACTTGCTGATAGAGACAGACATGCTTGACTATAAGCCAATCAAGACTCTAATGGAAGTCAACCATAGATTATCAATCCGAGAAGATCAAGTTCTAACTGATAAGGCTCATTATCAAAGGCTAGTGGGGAGATTAATTTACTTATCTCATACTCGGCCGGACATTGCGTATGCAGTAAGTGTTGTAAGTCGATTCATGCATTTTTCGAGTAAGGAACATATGGAAGTGATATACCAAGCACTACGATACCTGAAGTCTTCTTCGGGTAAAGGCTTATTTTTTGGGAGAAATAAAGATTATGATGCTGACTGGGTCGGAGATCAAACTGATCGTAAATCAATATTTGGGTACTTTATGTTTGTTGGAAAGAATCTTGTCATCTGGAGGAGCAAGAAACAGAAGGTCAAAACAAAGTCAAGTGATGAAACTGAGTTTAGAGGAATGACACATGGAATATGTGAGTTGCTCTGGATAAAATGAATTGCGCAGGATCTGGGACTAAATCATCTGAAGTCTATGATGTTACATTGTGATAATAAGGTAGCCATAACAATTGTAAATAATTCAGTTCAACATGATCAGACTAAGCATGTGGAGGTTGACAGACATTTCATCAAAGACCATTTGAATTAAGGAACAATCGATCTTCCATTTGTTTCTTATCAAATTCAACTAGCTAACATCCTCACAAAGGTCGTATCTGGAAAAATATTCTACAGCTCACTTGGCAATTTAGGAATGGTCGACATACATAAATACGCTTACCAACTTGAAGAGGAGTGTTGAAATGAGCTATGAAAATCAAATATTTGATTGTATACATTAGGAATTAAATATTTATTTTATTTAGGAAGTTATTTTATTCCTAATTAGTGCGTATAATTAGATTTTCCATATATAGGAATATTTGATATATATATATATATATATATATAAAGGATGTAACTTTTCTTGTGAAGATATAAAAAATACACAATTCCTTTCAAATTCTCTCTTTTTATTTTGAATTTTATTCTACAATACATACACACACACACATATATAGATATATATATTCTTTTATTTCTTGATCTTGTTCATATATATATATATATTCTTTTATTTCTTGATCTTGTTCATTTCGTTAATTTTCATTGTGCTTTATTACATATAGTTGACTGAAAATGAACTATTTATTTATTAAAAATTTAAAATGCTTGATAAAGAAATAATTTAAATAAAAATATAATAAAAAATGACAAAATAAATTTTTACTATAGCACAATTTTTTATCGTTATTTTCGAATGGTATTGATAAAGTTCTTTTAATTTATAACTCAATTATCAGTGCGCTCCACTCAATAGCTTTGCTTATCTATAAATCAACTTCTTAATCTTTAAATAAGTATGATTGTAGAACTATTAGCATAAGTTTCATAATGGATAGATATTTAAATTCCATAAAGGAATGACAAATACAACAAATAAATTAGATATTTATATTAATTAAATGCAAAAAGAAAAGTAAATAAAATAAAGTGGAATGATATAATAAGGAACCATCGCTTATCTAAAAGATGATTGATAATGGTCAAAACTATAATTTTTGAAGAAGAACAAAAGAGAAAGGAGACGACTATGGTTTAAATTTTGTGGAATTTTAATTGCCATAAAATATAAAATATATAAAAGCTAAGGATATGTATTTTGCCAATTAGGATAAATTTTGCAGTGTGACAATTTTACTTCTAACTATTTTTTACTTTTATATTATATTTTATTTTAATTTTATAAAATATTAATGAGAATTAATTTTTATATTTTAGGATCTTTCATGTTTCTAATTATATTTATTATAATTTATTATATTTTTTCACTTTACAACATATTAATGAGTTTATATTTTCATCTCTCATATTTTTAATTATATTATTTTAATTTTTAAAATTAATTACTTTACATTTTTAACTTCTTTCCATTTAACGAGCAAATTTTATAGGTGTAATATATTTGCGCCCCCCTTGTACTTAACCATAATTTTCTAGTTTGACACCTTAATTTACAGTTTTGTCATTTCAACCGTTAAACTTATCTAAAATGCATTAATCTGCATTAATATAATGACATTATGCATTTATGATGCGGATCAGATTGCATTGGATTTTTTGGATGAGTTTGATAGGAGGGATGTGCGCAACGAGACTTTCAAAAGCCCTAACTTTCAGCTCCGAATGAACCACAGAGCCCATAATATGTCAAAATAAAATTGATTCAGAGACCTACATTAGTTACATATTTACTCATAACGGGCCAGATCTTAGGCCCAAATTCTATCATTTAGAGTCTTAAAATTAGCTTTGAAGTTTATGTTTGTTTTGTTTTGTCTTTTTGGTCTTTTCACCCTTTTCTTTTGGGGTTTTGTTCTGAACCATTTATATTCATCTCGTGGGATGTTTTTGAGACAGTTTTTGAAATATCTTAATAGAGATTTCTATTTCCTGGTATTCTTTGTGAATCAACAGGTTATATATGCCTATTTTTCTGGGTATTCATTGATTAAACAGATTAATAAAAGATTATTTTTCTGGGCATTCGCAAACTAAACAAAAATTTAATATTTATCCTTTTTAATTTAGGCTTTCGCTATATCAGTTGGTATTAGAGACGATGTTCATTCCTCGGTTAAGCATGGCACCCAGGAGAATGCAACGTGTTGAGGAAGTTTATGAGCGTGAGATGAATCAACAGATCAATCAACTTTTGGATGAGCCATTTGAGCAGATGATGGAATAGATGACTGAAAGGATGGTTGCTTTATTGGCCAATCAGAATAGAAACAATCCACCCCCATGAAATAGTAATAATTTTGTGGGTAATTTTGACGAGGAGAGTAGCGAATAGGAGGAGGATGATGATTATAAGGAGGTTCCTTGAAGGCGTCATAGAGTAATGGTAAAAAAAGATACTAGATGTTAGGAGATAGGGATGCGCACAAAAATTCCAAAATTCCATGGCAGCCTTTAACCAGAGGAGTTCCTAGATTGGTTAATTACTGTTGCAGATATTTTAGATTTTAAAAGGGTGCTAAAAAATAAGCGTGTGTCTTTAGTAGCAACCAGATTGCGTGGTAGGGCTATTGCATGGTGGCAACAACTAAAATTGACTCACACTAGATTAGGTAAAGATAAAATTACTACTTGGGAGAAGATGAAGAAACATATACGAGCTACATTCTTACTATACATCTTTCAGAGATTGATGTATCAATGGTTGCAGAATTTAAAGCAGGGCACCATATTAGTGGATGATTATACCACTAAGTTTTACCAACTGATTGCCAGAAATAAAATTCAGGAGACGGAGGACCAGTTGGTGTCGTGATATATTGGGGGTTTAAGGGTACAAATTCAGGATACTATGAATGTGTTCGATCCTATATCTATTTCACCTACTTATCAGAGGGCATTAATGGTAGAGAAACAGTCGCGGCGTGTTGCTAACACTGTTAATATAAGTGGCGGTGCTAGTAGTTGTGGTGGTTTGAACAGGGCAGTTAACAATACTGTTAGTGGTGGTAGTGCTAGAAGTAGTAAGGGTCCTGGTAAATTTAATAGAGGATTTGGCAGTAGTGGTATGAAGTGCTTCAGGTGTGGGGAAATGGCGCATAGGCAGTCAAGTGTAAAAAAACTGGTGGAAAGAAAGCTTTGTTTGTTGATATGGATGGTTATGATGAAGATGGAGCAGAAATTGTAGGTGAACCAGTATATGATGAAGAAGAATCAATGAAGTACAGTTAAAAGGGGATATAGGGATTTCTTTAGTGGTTCAATGTTCCTGTTTGCTGCCAAATGCTGCAGATGAGGATGATTGGCAGTGCAGTAATATTTTTCAGTCCACATGTACCATACAAGACAAGGTATATCATTTTGTTATTGATGGTGGGAGTTATGCAAATATAGTATCTGTTGAGGCAGTCCAAAAATTAAATATTCAGGTTGAGAAGCATCCTAAACCTTATAAGTTGGCTTAGCTTAAAAAGGGTGGTGAGGTAGTAGTGTCTAAACGGGCTTTGGTTTCATTTTCAATTCATCTGAAATATAAAGATGCTGTTTAGTATGATGTAGTAGCTATGGATGCATTTCATTTGCTGTTAGGAAGGCCTTGGTAGTATGATAGAGCTATCATTCATGATGGGTGAGCTAAGACCTACAGTTTTATGTTTGATGGAATAAAAATTGTGTTACTGCCTAGTAGACAGGTATTGGAAAAGCCTAAACTTGTAGGTGATGTTACTACCCTATTGTCATTGGCACAGTTTGATGAGGAGTTACAGGAGTCAGAGGTAGGGTATATGTTGATGGGAAAAGAGGTGGTTGAATTAAGTATTGTCCTAGATGTAGTGGCTCCATTAGTTTTAGAATTCAGTGATGTTTTCCCTGACGAGTTGCCAGATGGGTTGCCTCCACTACGTGATATTCAACATCACATTGATTTGGAGCCAGAAGCAGCATTACCAAATAGGCCACATTACAAAATGAGTCCTTATGAACACGAGGAACTGCACAATAGGTTGAAGAGTTACTGTCAAAGGGGTAGATTAGGGAGAGTCTGAGTCTTTGTACTATACCAGCTCTTCTAACTCCAAAAAAGATGGTTCTTGGTGTAGGTGTGTTGACAGCAGAGCCATTAACAAAATTACTATTAGGTACAAATTTCCTATTCATTATCTTGATGATTTACTTGATCAAATTAATGGCTCAACTGTGTTTAGTAAGTTGGATATGAAGAGTGGGTAATATCAGATTCGTGTTAGGCCCGGGGATGAATGGTAAACAACGTTTAAGAATAGGGAGGGGTTGTATGAGTGGCTTATGATGCCTTTTGGCTTGTCTAATGCCCCTAGTACTTTTATGTGTGTGATGAACCAATTATTGAGGCCATTTATTGGCAGATTTGTTGTGGTTTATTTTGATAAATAGTGCTAACCTTGAAGAGCACTTGTAGCATGTGAGAGAGGTTTTAAGTGTGTTGCGCAAGAAGAAATTTTACGTTGCAATGAAGAAATGTGTGTTTATGGCTCCCAAAGTGCTATTTTTGGGATATGTGATTTCAAGGGCTGGTTTGGAGGTTAATGAGGCTAAGGTAAAAGAAGTTAAAGAATGGCCTACACCAACGACTCTAACAAAATTATGGAATTTCCATGGCCTTTTTTCATTTTATAGGCATTTTATTGCTAATTTTAGCAGTATCATGGCTCTAATTACAGATTGTATGAAGGGAAGCAAGTGTGAGTGGACTGATGAAGCAGAGGTAGTCTTCCAATTAGTCAAAGAACGCCTTATTACAATGCTAACTTTGGTGTTGCCAGATTTTTCATAACTTTTTAAGCTGCATACAGATGCTTCCAAGGTTGGGATTGGAGCTGTGTTGAGTCAGAATAGTAGGCCAGTGGCATTCTTCAGTGAGAAACTATCAGGCTCCAAACTAAACTATAATACTTATGATGTTGAATTTTATACAGTAGTGCAGGCTATGAGGCATTGAAGACATCATTTATTCCATAGGGAATTTATCTTGTACACTAATCATGGTTCATTGAGGCATCTCCGCAAGCAAGATAAAGTGTCTTCTAAACATGCACGGTGGGTTGCTTACTTGGAGAGGTTCACTTATGTTGTGAAACATAAGGCTAGTGTGACTAATCGTGTTGCAGATGCATTGAGTCGTTGGAGCAATCTGTTGGTGACCATGCAAGTTGAGGTACCTAACATTGATTCCTTTTGTGAGTTAATTACTAATGATCTATATTTTTCTATGGTTTTATAAGACATCTAGGATGGGAAAAAGACAAATTTCTTGTTGCATGATGGATTTTTGTTTAAAGGCAACCGATTATGCATTCTGGATTATAGCTTGTGTTTGCACATTATTAGAGAGCTGGATGGAGAGGGTTATGTTAGGAGAGATAGAACTTTGTAGCTAGTTTAGGCCTCTTACTTTTTGCTAACTGTTCGTAAGGAAGTTGAGAAGTATGTGTAGAGGTGCAGAATTTGTCAAGTCTTAAAAGGGGTTGCTATAAATGCAGGGTTGTATATGCCACCGCCACTTCCTTCACAACCTTGGGTTGATATCAATATGGACTTTGTCTTGGAATTTCCATGCACACAGTGAGGTAATGACTCTATCTTAGTTGTTATTGATCATTTGTCTAAGATGGTGCATTTTATTCCCTGAAAGAAAACCACAGATGCTGTTAATAGGGCACAACTGTTCTTTCGTGAGGTGTATCGTCTACATGGGTTGCCTAATTCTATTATTTCTGATAGAGACACACACTTTCTTAGCCATTTATGGCGCAACCTATGGAAGATGGTGATTACTGCTTTGAATTTTAGTAGTGCGTATCACACTCAAATAGATGGGCAGACTGAAGTGGTAAACATGTCTCTTGCTAATTTACTGCACTGTTTGGTTGGAGATCATTTTAAGAGTTAGGATTAGAAGCTGTGCCAAGCAAAGTTTGCTCATAATCATGCAGTGAATAGGAGTACGAGTTTCAGTCCATTTCAGGTTGTGTATTCTGCCCAGCCGGGGCAATTGGATTTGATGATATTGCCTAGTAAAGCAAAGGTTTATGGAAAGATAATAGATTTTGTTACTGGTTTACAGGATGTCCACAAGATAGTTTATGATAATCTGCAGCTAGCTAATTCTAAGTATAAGCAGACTGTAAACCAGAAACGCAGGCACTTGGAGTTCGAAGTGGGTGATTTTGCATGTGCAGTCTTGACTAAGGATCATTTTCCTACTGGATATTATAATAAGATCTTTTCTAAGAAGATTGGCCTTGTGGAGATTTTTGAAAATATCATCTCCAATGCATATCGCCTCAAGTTGCCTTGCCACATTCACACTGCAAATATGTTTAATGTCAAGCACCTGATTCCTTTCTTTGGAGATTCTTCTGATGATGATGCCGTGTCGAATTTGAGGTCAAATTTCTTCTGTGCTAGAGGGAATGATGCGGATCAGCTAGCATTGGATTTTTTGGATGAGTTTGATAGGAGGGATGTGCACAACGGGGCTTTCAGAAGCTCTAACTTTCAGCTTTGAATGAACCACGGAGCCCATAATATGTCAAAACGAAGCTAATTTAGAGACCTACATTTTTTATGGGCTAGATCTCGAGCCCAAATTCTACTGTTTAGGGTCTTAAAATTAGCTATAAAGTTTTGTTTGTTTTATTTTGTCTTTTTGGTCTTTTCGCCCTTTTCTTTTAGGGTTTTGTTCTGAACCATTTATATTCGTCTCTTGGGATATTTTTGAGAATTTTTTTGAATAATCTTAATAGAGATTTCTATTTTCTCCTATTTTCTGGTATTCTTTATGAATCAACAAGTTATATATGCCTATTTTTCTGGGTATTCATTGACTAAACAGAGTAATAGAAGATTATTTTTTCGGGCATTTGCAGACTAAATAGAAAATTCAATATTTATCCCTTTTAATTTAGGCTTCCGCTACATTAATTTACCACTTCTTGTACTTGCCACTTTTTATTAGTTTGACATCTCTACTTACAGTTTTTTGTCAGTTTAAGTCTTAAGATGTGGCACATGTTGATTTGCTATTCCATACCATGTGTAGTAATAGAGGTTTTAAAATTGTATTTTATGCGAGTTTAGCTATTAAAATGGCAAAATTATAAATTTAGATGTCAAACTAACAAAAAGGATAAGTACACATAGGGCTATGGATATGTTAGGCCAATTTTATATTTATCATGGTTATCGATTATTTATTTGATTTTTTATTGTATCACATTGAAGCTTTTTATATTGAAATAGTTCATGTTTTTATTTTTATTTTTTATACCATCCTTAAATATTTGTGATTTATAAAATATGAATTGATATAATCATATATATCGACTAACTCTCTTTGCTATATTCTAGTTTTACATTGTTAGTACATCCTCATTTACTATCTTCTTCTTTTTCATTCCCCCCCCTAAGTTATTGTTGTGTAAAACCACAAGTGCATAGTATTGACAAACAGTAAAAAGAATATCGTCCCACACAAATTTTAATCTAATTGCCTATTTACCAATTTCTTATTTTTAAGACTTAAATTGAATTTATTTTCAACAAATCAAAATCTTAAATGAATAAAAATATTTCCAACACTAATAATGAATACAAAATAGAATGAATGATATATAAATATGCAAATTGCTAGGAATTAATTCCATCACAATCATTGAACAAATCTAGTCTAAGAATTCTTTGATTCTTGTACACTTAGGGTTCTATTTAATTCCAGTTAATCTCTATCAAGTAATAACTAGATTCATTCAGAACCACAATCAAAGTACCCAAACCCAATTCTGCAATTTAGGTAACCCCAATTTTGAAATTACAAATTAAGTAGCTCTACCCAACTAGGGATTTCCCTTGTTAATTTTGTCTCTAATTATTAACAAAAGAAATTAATGTTCATAAGTCAATTAAGTTATGATTTCTCAATCTATAACCTAATCCAAATCATGTTAATGGTGATCAATGACTAACAAGCATTAAACGCAATGAATATAATATACAAAATAATCAAAGATTTAATTGACTAGAAGATATTTAAATCATGATATGAGAATTATTTCCTAACTAAAGAAAACCTAGCAAGACATAATATTAATTATCCCAAAATAAACACAAGTTAAACCCAAAATAATACAAAATAGAGAAGAGTAGAAGGAATAAAAAACTAGAATCTCCAAATCTTCTCTTAATGTTCTTCAATTGTTTCTAGGATTTCTTGTATGTTTCCTGAGGTGTTTTTCTCTCCAAAATATTCCCAAAAAGATATATTTATAGTCCCAAAATAAAACAAGATGAAGTCCTCCAAATACATTGCGTTTCGGCGAGTAACTTTTAACTTCGCATTGGTCGGCTGCCATGGCAGCAGAAACTTGACCCCTTCATTCATGACATACGGAAGCCATGAACACATATATATGATCAACATGTGTAGATAAAGGAAAAGAAATAAAAACCTTAATTGCCACCCTCATTAATCACCAGAATCCAAGCATCTATATATACATGACACATCATGGCACTAATTAGTAATACATACAGCACCAACCCCTTTCAGACACAGGTTTTGCACTGAATTGAAAAGTGATGATTTAATGGCAACACATGAAATTAAGATGTAGTGATAAATAAATATTCCACCTTCTTTTCTTTTCTTTTTTTTTTTTTCAATTTTATGAAAAATTGAAAAGAAATTGAGTACGTACAGTTCTTCCACTCAAGGCAACTATCTAATAATGTTCTCTTATAAAATATAATAATCTCAACGAAGAAAGTGGCCATCAATGTTTGAAGCAGCATCATGTTATTAATTTAGTAAAATATCAAAATTCCTTTCAATTTGTGCAATGGGTGCTTCTATTCTTTTTTTTTTTTGGGTTAATTCAGCCCACAATTTTTTAGTCTACATAAATAGCCAGATAACTCTCTTTTAAAAGCGCTCCTAATTAAATTAATAAATTTCACCAATATTGATTGGCGAAACTCCAAAATGAGATCTTTTTCTTTTCACATTAAACATAATCAAATATACTAAATCTTATGCTTTAAATATTAAGCACATGAGTAGTTTAAGCGAGAAAATGAGAGAGAAGAACCGAGTTCGATCTCTATTCCCCACACATACATAAAAAATTAATTATTCAATAATTGTTAAAATATTTTTATAATTTTATCTGGATCGAATGAATTAGTTAGAACTCAATGCATTTTGAATATCAGTGTTCTAAATGAAAAAAAAAAGAATAAATATTTTTTAGTTAGGATGATTAAAATAATTAAAATGTACTTGTATATACATTTATCCATATATAAATTAATTTTGAAAAAAAAAGTTGACATTTTTTTCTGCAGAAAAATTTACTTAAATAATCATTAAATTAGAAAAAGAGGGAATGGAAAAGACATCAAAAACATTTGTTAACAGTTTGTTTGACTATTCATGGTGGCACACATCATGCTTAGCTGTTTTATAAAGGAAAAATCCATTAGTTGCTAGAAAATTGTTTTATTGAACTCCTATATATTTATTATATTTTAGAGACCTTTAAATATTTATTTGATATAACTTTGAATCCTTAAATATTTATTTTATACAATATTAAACTATTAAACATTTATTTGATACAACATTGAACCCTTAAATAATTCTACTTTTCATCTTTATATCAAAAAATGATTCGATGTTGTATCAAATAAATATTTAAGAGTCTTTAAAAATATAATAATTATATAATAGCTCAATGAAACAAATCATATAAGTTTGAGGGACACATAATAAATTTTTCCTTTTATAAATAACTCATAGTGTGTCATGTCATTCCTCCACTTCAAACCTAAACAGAAGCAACAATTAACACAACTCTTTGTTTTTTGTTTCGTTTTTTTTTTCTGTGTTTATAGCTAATTGTGTCTTTAGTATCATTGAGTTGAGAGATGATGATGATGGCGGTGAAAATTCGTAAGTGGTTGCATAAGTTGAAGCCAGTGTTGTTAATGGTGATTGTTCAGTTCTTCTTTGCTGGTGTTAATGTTTTCTATAAGTTAGCAGCCTATGATGGGATGAGCTTGAAGGTTCTTCTTACTTATAGATTCATTTTTGCCTCTGCTTTCTTGGTTCCTCTTGCTCTTATCTTTGAGAGGTTAGCATACATCTATATATATATATGCTAATTTATTTTCATATATATATATATATAATATGTATTTTTTTAACTCGAAAAAGAGGAAGTAAAAATTGAATTCTTAACCTATTAATGTATTGAAGGGAGTTATACTATTTGACTTTTTTTTCTTAATTTCAGGAAGAGCAGACCTAAACTGACATGGACTATACTCTTTCAAGCATTTCTTTGTGGGTTGTTCGGGTAAGTGCATGCATAAAGAGTGATGGAGATTTCGAAAAATAAAAATTGCTTTTCCAAAAATGAAATTCATTGAGAATTATAATTACATATCTTAACTTAGATTCAAATGTTTTAATCTAATTTAAGATTTGCATGCATGTTGTTTAAACAAAATTGATATCAATATTTAATTATTTTGAAAATTATTTGATTAAAATATGCAATTTTTTTCAAAATTATTTTTTATCATAAAAAAATTAAATGAGCTATACAATGAGAAATAGACATATTTGAAGTGTTTTTTTTTTTAAATTACCGGTATTCAGATTTCATTAAATTTTGACTAATTCAGTCTAACTTAGATAATACTATAAGAATGATAAAAATCTTTAAAATGTGGTATTTTGTCGAGTCATTATGATAATGTTACATATATATATAAGTTGAAATTCCCAATTTCTCTATATATAAGAATTGAGGATTTAAATTAGACATTTTATAATTGCAGGGGATCATTGTCACAGAATTTATATGCAGAGAGTTTGGTATTAACATCAGCAACATTCGCTTCTGCTATGACTAATCTTATTCCAGCAGTCACTTTCATCTTGGCCATTTCTTTTAGGTACAAAACTAAATTTTATATAATTTCTGTATTTTATGATTAATTATCGATGACATAAAGGACATGCTTCAATGTGTTGTGAACTATTTAATTTTATTTTCCTCTTATTATTACAGAAAAGTATTAAATGTCACCAATCTTATCTTTTAGCAAGCTAAATTTTACTAATTTTTAATCTTACATTTATTAAATTATTTATTAAATTAATTTTTTATTTGCATCCGTCTTATTATATTTTGATAAAAATTATAATTATTAATTATTATTATTAAAAAAGCATATTTTAATTAAAAAATGAGAATCAATACTTGTTGGTAGAGTTTTGTCACCTATATGATCTAGCAAGCTAGGGGCTATTCTTATTTAATTTATATCTCAAATTCGAGTTGTGGAATGTTGACTAACTGGCTCAATCTCTCTTTGATGAGCTCATAAGATCAGGCTCTATAGGAAATAGGAAGAATAGAAGTCAAAATTATACAGTTAAATTAAATGAATTGTTAGAAGATCTTTATTGCCTCTGTGGTCCTATTTAAGTTGAACTGAATTAATTAAAATTTAATAAATTCTGAATATCGGTTATATATATATATATATAATAAATTTTCAATATCAGTAATATATATATATTTACCGCAATCTCGAATTACACAAGAAAATTTTTTGAGTTAGCTTGAGTTTAAATCTGAGAGCCTTTTAACAATTAAACTGCACCTTATTGGCTTAAATTTAGTTCTTAATGCATACGTGCAAACATATGTATAATATTTCAACAGATATTTATTAGTAAATATATAATTACAAACTTGCATTTTCATTATACATCTGGACTGTGTAAAAATCTTGATGTTGGGAGTTTTAGGTTGGAGAAGATGGGAGCAAAAACAAAAGCAGGTCAGGCAAAAGCGATAGGAACATTAGTGGGCATGGGAGGGGCAATGGTGCTAACATTTTACAAAGGAGCAGAAATCAACCTATGGTCAACACAGTTCAATCTGATGAAAATTATGAAGCCACATGGAGGCCACTTGGCATCCTCAAATAGCACTCAAATATTGGGCAGTTTATTTGCTGTGGGAAATTGCTTGTCATTTTCTATGTGGTTAATCATTCAAGCCAAAATGAGTGCAAATTATCCATGTCCTTACTCAAGCTCAGCTTTGATGGCTATAATGGCAGCAATACAAGAAGTTGTTTTCACCCTTTGCACTGAAAGAGATTGGAGCCAATGGAAAATAGGGTGGAACATAAGATTGTTGAGCTCGGTTTTTGCGGTATGTTTGAATTTTTTTTATATTTACTTTTGTTTTATATTTGAGATCATTCAAATTTTTGATCAATTATCAATTAAATATTATTTTTAAAATTATTTCAATTTACTTTTTTTAACTTTGTAAATAATTTTTAAATTTTATTCCTTAAAAAAGATAAATATTTGAATAACTATCAAATTTATTTTACAGAAATCTAAATATAATTTTTAAAAATATAATTAGATCCTTCAAATAAAATCAGACAAGTTGATACAATTTATAAAGTTGGAAAAAATTAAAATGACTTTAAATGTAAAATTAATTCCATTGATAATTGATTTAAAATTGAGGATGAAATTGATTATTTTCTAAAATTTTCTATTTCTTTGAGCAGTAAAAATTTTTCTACTATATTTTTTGACACCGGTATCCAAAATCCATTGAATTCTAATTAATTCAATTTGATCGGGACAAGACTATAAAGGTGATAAAGGTGTCCCAACAATGAATTTAACGTGATTGTATATTAAGATTTGAATTCAAGTTCTAATTTAAGTGAGAACAACTCTCTAACAGCTAATTCCAATGACTGTTAATTTTGCTATATAATTTTAATGTTATCGATAAGTGGTCAATATAAATATAATAATTTAATATTTCATTTTAAATCACTACTTGAAATAACATGATTTATATTTATATGTCAATAACATAAAGAAAATAATATAAATCTTTTCATTACTTGAGGCATAGAGATTTTTATTCTTTATTACTTTTATGTGAAATTCAACTATAAAAAAATAAATTTATATATATATATATATAATTTAGTGATATTTATGCTTATATCAATTGCAGGGAATAGTTGTGCATGGTATGATGATAACTCTCATGATATGGTGTGTGAAGCTAAAGGGACCATTATATGCATCAGCATTTTACCCTCTTTTGCTTGTGTTCACTGCTTTGGCGGGGTCTCTGCTTCTTGATGAAAATCTTCATGTTGGGAGGTTTGCATTGATCAACCTTTTTGTCTCCAAAGTTTGATAAAATTATAGTGACTTGAGTTTTTGATTTTCAAATCACTAACCTTGATCTTTATTTGTAAATTGCAGCATACTCGGTGCAATTTTGATTGTGTTTGGATTATATGCTGTGTTGTGGGCTAAAGACAAAGAGATTCCACATAAAATATCCAAAGAAGCTGAAACTATTCCAACCATCACTAGCACTACCAACAACAACATCAATGCTGAAAATTATAATACAAGTATCGTAATAGATAAAAATTTATCAGACAATATGCATGTAAAAGAAGATAAATGTACTTTCTAAAGAAGTCGGTTTTAGAGCAGTTTTGCTGTCACTTCTAAAATGCAAAATTCAAATTCTGCCATCGTCAACTTATAAAATAAAATTACATCTAATTTAAAAGAGATGGACTATTTGTATTGTATTGGGGCATTCAACTAGAGGGAGGAGCATTTTTATAATTTTCTAGTCTCATGATTGGACTATTTTTGTCGCGTCACGTGATAGGAATCATTACCCTTTGTTGATTAGGTTGTTTCACCTCCTTAACTATAATATTAATAAGTAATATGAGTTTCTTTTTGCGCACCAAGGTAGTAAGTGGCTAGTAAGCCCTTCTCGTCGAAATGGCTACAAGCACAGGGTGTTTGGTGCAAACAAATGGAAGCAGCAGCTTTAGTGTTCAATTTGTTTTCCCCACTTATATATATATATTATAAATATAGTTGATCTTTTCATTTACCCTTCTTGTTCTTTGAAGCAAATGCTGCACTGACTCGAAACATTTCGAAACTCCAGAATCTCCTTCACTGCACCGGCAAATGTGCTTTTAGTAGGTGCACATATAAGAATCCAATGCTTTACGAGAGCACAAAAAATTTCGAGCACACACTCACATGTGCTTTTAGTAGGTACACATATGAGAATCGACGCTTTCTGGGAGCTTTGAAAAATTTTAAGCACTACCTCCTGAACTATTAATCCATTTCGTATAGTTCCTTTTTTTTTAGTTAATAGAAACGTCAAATATTTTTAAACCACGTTAATTCTTTTCTTCTAATTGATCAATGACCGTAAAATGTTAACTATACCTCTTAAAATGCTTTTGAAAAGAAATATTCATGGAAATACTAATACTTCCAGAATGAGTAATTAAGCAACAAGAGTTAATATTTAAAAGGCTTAATAATCTTAATTT
>CATIWM010422608.1:0-37652 GCA_949671775.1 Mallotus repandus | reverse complement strand
TAAATATGGACTCTTGCAATGAGGTTTATGTACCAAAATAAAAAGAGTGAAGAAGAAGTGTAAGGAAGCAAAGCTTCCAATTGTGTGAGAGAGTTTGTGAGTTTAATTAAAGATTATTTGAGTGTTTTGTGTTTAACAAGGACATCATCAATATTTGCCTTTTGATCATAAATAGCGAAGAAGTAAAAAGTTTGATGGCAAGCCAGAATGTCGATCACCACCGATGCAATAATCTGGAAATGAATTATTGTAACAAGTAAACCATTTCACAGACGTCATACCTGGAAAACATCCAAATAATAGGAAACGAAAACGTATACCTGAATAATTGAACTGGACCAATGAAAGCATTTTATTCAACTTGTCTTATTGGGAACACTTATTATTAAGGTGCAATTTAAATGTGCCTTTTGAAAATGTAGTAGGTATAATCTCATGAAAATTTTTGATGCCAAGATGCAATACTAATAGGCTATCACTGAAGTTTCCCAAACATTGACGAATGAAGCCGGCTAAGCTATTGTCGAACAAGTTAAGAATTTGAAGGGAATTTATCTTGCAAATAGAAGAAGATATTTGATGAAAGAATAAGAACTTGCAATCCCTTCTGATTGAATATTGAACTAGGAATAAAGCCATGCAAGTAGTTATTGTTTAGATCAATGTAAGACAATAACTTGCTTTGAAATTGACCAATTGGACCACTGAATTGGTTGTTTTTAAGGTCTAGATGTTCCAACTGAGGTAGAGTAAATTGTGAGGGTAGAATTGCATTGAAAAAATTATTGCATAAATCAAGAATGAATAGATTTGAAAGTCTACCTACTTCAGAAGGAATGCAGCCTATCGGTTGATTGTTCGGTAAATCAAGATTAGAAAGTTTTGTGAACTTTGATAAATAAGTAGGAAGTGGACCCTGAGGCTATTCTTGCTAAGATCTAAAGAAGTGAGTTGTGTAAGGTTTATAAATGAGGATGGAATATCACCACTCAAACTGTTTGAAGACAGGTACAAATGAGTGAGCTGATGAAGGTTTCCAAAAGAGGATGGAATCTCACTATTGAAATTATTACATGAGAGGCGCAAATCAGTGGGTTATTGAAGGTTTCCAAATGAGGGTGGAATCTAACCATTAAAACTATTGTATGAGAGATCTAAAATCATGAGTTGCTTGAGATTACTGAATATTGCAAGATTTGAACCAATAATATTGCAGGAAATGAGATACAATTGTTTTAGAGACCTGAGAATATTGATAAAATCAGGTTCTAAATTTATTAAAATTTTTTTCCAAGAAACATCAAATAGTTGGAGGCAACTACTCAAATTGGACCTTGGTAAAAAGCCAGTAAGGTTATCATTGACCCATAAATCAAGTAATTGAAGACTTGGTCATCAAAGTAAGTTACCTGAAAATTCCCCTCGCAATCCACAATTCTTGAGATGGAGAAATGACAAAGAAGAAGACAGATTCATCAAAGAACTAGGTGCCATCAAAGACAAATTTACATAGTTCAAGTTAACTTCTTTGAGATTGTGGAACACCATTCGATCTATTGCCAAGTTGTCATTCTAAGACAGATCAAGTGAAACTAGTTTCGGTAAATGAATGTTATTTGGAAATTTATCTTGCAATTTACAATCTTGGAGTCTGAAAGAAGTCAAAGAAGAAGACAAATTCATGAAAGTAATAGGTGCAACTGAAGACATATTTAAAAAGCTCAAGTCAAATTCTTTCAACCTTGTTAGATTTTGAACAATATTGCTAAAACAACTTGAATCTAATTTCATATCATAATTCTGAGAGAGATCAAATGAAACAAGATTGGATAGATGAGAGAGTTCTGATGGAATATGACCTTCAAAACTTGAAGAGTTTAGATTAAGATGTGTCAAATGCAACAAGTGACCAAAATGAGAAGAAATATTGGAACCAATGAAATAATTGTTGGAGAGGTCTAGCTTTTGAAGATGGGAAAGTAAAAAAAGAGAGTTATGGGAGTGGAAGGTACCATAACGCATACTGCTAGAAAGGTCAAGCCCAATCACACAGCCTGTTTCCAAGTCACAAATGACTCCATCCCACAAACAGCAATTCGTACCCTCTTTCCAGGACTCTGTTTTGGGATAAGCAAAAACTCCATATGTTGAATAATTAGAAGAAGCAGTAGTGCTAATGGAAAAGGAACTTTTGAATTGGACCAAGGCATGGCTCTGATCATAAGGACAGAGTACTTGTGATGATGAGAAGGAGGAGTTCAGAAACAAAGATGAGGCAGAGTGAAACAAAAGGAGGCAGAGTAATTGAGTGAGCAAAGGTAGAGACTTCATTTTTTTTTTTGGTAAAGAAATTGAAAGTAGAAAATCAATTTGACAGATGAGATATAAGTAAATAAAGCCATTTTTATAAAAGAGAATTGCGCATATCAAATTGAGAATTTTCCTATATTCAAATTCAACATATGGCAATTTTCCACACAAATTGTCTTTTATATAGAAAATATGGGATAAGTAGGTCCTTGCTGGTGGAAAGATTTCTCCATCATTGTTGAGCATCAACATCCATGCATTGGAAGAACAACTCTAATTCATTTTTGTATCTTTCAAGAGGACTAATCAAACGTGCTACAATGACTTGTTTATGTGAAGACTAACATAATTTCCAAGTATTTTATGAGACCACTTGATACTTCCTTTTCATCCCATTCCTCACTCCATTCAACTGAAATTTCGTCGAAGTTTCCTTTCACTGACCATCAGTATCAACAAATTAATTGGAAAAACACCGACATTTTGGACTAAATTTGGAGTATATATCACTCAACAACATTAATATTAAGCACATACTGTACTAGTAAAGACAAAAAAATTTTGTTCAAAATTACAATTTTGTTCCCATTTGCCTAACAATATTAAAGAAAAAATTATAGTAGTCCAAAAATACCAATTTTAATTGAAGAACTATATATTTGTTGTTTATTTATTCATTTATTATTATTATTTTGCTATCATTATTATTGATAACATTTTCCATTATTCTTATCATTATCGTTCACTTGGAGCTAGAGCTACATTTTAGTCAATCTCAAATACTTCTGTTTTACCGAGTAGTTTTGATTTTTGTTATTATTCAAATTACATAACCATACATAATTGTTTCTAACACTCTTTCGTACAGTAAATATGTGTATGTTAAGTTTAACAATAAGGCCTCACATAATTACAGATTTATCTTAAATGTACATTTCTAACTTTTTGTGCATATTATGATTTCAATGACACTTTAGCTATATTAATTATTATATTATACCATTACTTATTTATTTATTATTGATTATTGATTATTTTTAATTATTATTTCTTATCCATAATCTTTCCAAATCTCCTGGAAAGCTTAAAATTAATTAAATAAATGAATTTGAATTAAATCTTAAGAAGGTCGAATGCATTTTAACTTTGCTCTATCTGTTACAAAGTTGGTTTTAATCGTACTAACTAGCTTTTATGTGAGTAGTAAGGGAATAATTCAATGGTAACTCTTCTTCAATAGCAATTTGAAGTATAGGATTCAAATACTATCATCATCATTTTAAAAGAAGATGATTATCTCCTGTTATACAATCCATCAATATTTAGATTATATAACCTCCCTATTTACCAAAAAAAAAAACTAACTTTTATTTGACATATAAATTTATATTTCAATCTACAATTTTATAGTAGCTAAGTTGGTTGGGTTAATTAATATTTAGGAGGGTGTCAAACTTTCGCCTTGTTTCATTTTGGTCACAAAATCTTAATTTATATCTTTTTGGTCACTGAACTTCTATTTAATTTCAAAATGGTTACCAAGAAACTTAATATAATCCATAAAGAATTCATAATTATCAATTTAATTCGAACTTGAACTTTCTTTAGAACTTTCTGGTAGATGAAGCTGAAAGAATTAAAAAAATTCTAGATCTCATCTTTATTGATCCGTGAGTAACTCCTTGATTCCACCTAGTAGGAGTAAACCTACCCTTAATGATGGTATCAGAACCATTTTCAGATTAACAACAATCAAACTGCAGCAAAAAATGGAAGTAAATCAAGAAAAGCTTAGAAACAAAATAGAAGAGAAATTGACAAGGGTTCACTCATAAATTTGAAATCCCAGCAAGAACATAATTCAGATGAACTAACAAAGGATGGATCACCGTAACAACCATTTAACCTTCAACTATAGCTCGAGTCTCAGTTAACAAAAGGGAAGCTTCTCAAGTAAAAATTATCAAAATCAACAAGAAAAAGTAAAGGAGAGAGAGTGCACTCATTGCATCTAACACCTATTAATTCCCTTTGATTATTTGCTTTCAATCGTCTAAATTTACAAGAACCTCTTTAGGCCTCCATTCCTTTTTCTCCATCTTCTTTTCCTCCCCGCTTCTCTCTTCCTAGTTGCTTTCTCTCCTCTATTCTCCGTTTGTTTTAAATGTTATCCATTGAAGCTAGGGAGTAGTTGAGTCACGTCTTTGATTCTCAATTATGGACACGTTATGCTTCTCTTTAATCCTTCAGTCTATTTCTAGTTTTTATTATTATATATATATATATATATATATATTTGTTCACTTATTTATAAATTAATTCTTTTTTTTAGACAGGGATGTGAAAGACGAGTTGAGAAATAATTAATTAATGAGAAAAAAAGAATATAGATTTTAATAAGGTAATGTTTGATAATTTAACTATATTTTAAATCTGGCAAGGAAAAAACTACATATTTTCAATCATTAAATTAATAATGACCTATTAATTATGCTCTTCTCCTAGTCATGCTTATTTTAAGTTATTATATTGTTCTCCAATTAGATGGTGGTCTTGTTGCAATTGTAATGAAACTGTCTCTAGAGAAAAAAAAAAAGGAAAAGAGTTTTGGTTATCGTATCTCCTCATCAATATCTCCTTATAAGGGTTTTCAAATTTCAAATGATTATTTATTTATTGTACAATCAGTGATAACTTCAGAAAATTTTAGGGCAAATTACAATTACCCCCTGAGATTTAGCCAAACTAACTACTTCATCCATACATTTTGTATAAGTCAATTAAATACCCACTGACATTTGATACTGTGAAATATTTGCCCCCACCATTATGTAATTTAAGAATATTTTGTTAGTCAAAATAATAAACAGTGGTCAAAAGTGTCAATAATTATAAAAATTTAAAAATTACCCTTAATTAATTAAGAATTTGGACTGATTAATATGTATATATAGCTCATTGATTAAAATGCAAATTTGATTAAGAGAAAAATATCATTTTAACTCCTTGAAACTTCATCACTTCTCATCTGTACCCTCTCCTCTCCTTCACCCACTCATCTAGACCGCAGACCACCACCACCACCACCACTCCTCTGCCACAAAGCAACACCATCACCACCACTCTCCAACAAAGCAACACCACCACCACCGCTCTGCCACAAATCAATACCATCGTTCCGTTCGCTTCTCTTCTCTTCGCACTACCATCACAAATTAACACAACCGTTCTCTTCTCTTCTCTTCACACCAACGCCACAAATTAACACCAAATCAACACCAACACCACAAATCAACACCAATACCACAAATCAAAAAATCAAAAAACAAAATTTTTCAAGTAATTTCATTCAAATTTTCAGTCTATTGCAGATGTTGTCGTTAATGTTACCGTGGAAGTCATCATCGTCTTTGTCTCTGTCTTGGTCTCAGTCTCAGTGGCATTCATCGAGGAAGTGGGCGATGGTGAAGACCTATTGAGGCAAAGGCGGTGGTGAAGACCTATCAAGGCAAAGGTGGTGGTGGTTGCTGCCATTGTCTTCTCTGTCTGTTGTTGTTGTCTCTAAAAAGGAAGAAGTAGATGAATCCACCTTCTTTTCTTCGTCGATCGCTGCCATCAAACCATAATGATGATGACGTTGTGGATGGTGATGGGAGAAGAGTGATAGCCCTTTGCCATTCTCCTCGCTGTGAAGAAAAAATGCAAATAACAGAAGGCGATGGCTAGACAACGCAGATGGAGCTGTAATTTTAAATAATTTTTAATTTTCTCCATTAATTATAATTTATCAATGAGTTAGAAAAAAATGGTAAGTAATTCATAATTGTCAATTATTGGTGTCTTTTAAATTTGTTAATTATTAAAAATTTTATTAATTAGTTTTTATTTAAAAAATAAATAAAAATATTGATATCAATAATATGTAAAAAAAATACTCTTGGTATGAGTTTAATTTTTAGTCTTATTTTAATTTCATTTGATAATATAAAAAATATATAAATACTGAAAAAATGAAAAATGGATGCCTTGATCTTGTTTATCATTTATAATAATTTTAATTTATGAGTTTAATTTTTAGTAAAATTAAATTTCACTTCAATTTGATAAATAATTTTAATTTTATTATTAATTAATTTTGTTGATAATATAATTAAAAATAGAAATATTAAAAAAATAATAAAAATGGATGTCTTGTAATGGATGCCTTGATAATGCAACACAAATCATAAAAATAAAACAAATATTAAAATATATAATGGGCAAATTAGTAATTTCAACTCAACTTAAAAAAATATAATGAAGTGATCTAACGGTGGGGGCAAATAGTTCATGATATTAAATGTCAAGGGGTATTTAACTGACTTATACAAATGTATGGACAAAGTAGTTAGTTTGACCAAACCTCAAGGGGTAATAGTAATTTACCCAAAATTTTATAAAGAAAAGACCAACACTTCAAAAAGGAAAGAGACAAACAAAAACTCAATTATTTCAATGTAACAATTTACAATATCGAAAAGAAAAATCATCCTTAAAGTTAGCCATTCCATTGCATTGCACTTGAAGATTGATTCACAGCTCCTATTATTGATTTAGCTCTTGATCCAATCAAAAATTTCATAGCAAAAAAAAAAAAGTATTGCAACAATGAAGAGTGACTAGGAATTTTGTAGTTTTACTCTATCACAATTATAAGAAGTCATAAAGGAACTTACTTAAAAACACCTATCTAATTTATCAGTTTCTTCTCCCATCAAGTTTGGGCAACTTTTCCTTAACCTTTTCCATGCACCTTCAACCTTCTTCACAAACCATTGGGTTTTTTTGTTGTAAAGATAATGTAATTCAGTGAAAAATCAAGTGCAAGTCCATAACCATACCTAGTAAGTGCAGCATTCTATCCAAATCCATTTACATATCTTGAATCATCTCTTTCTTGAATGTCAGATTGTTCTACATCTTGTCTACTATTGTCTTCACATTCTTTTGATAGTGGAAATCCACATAATCCTAAGTTCCCTTCATAGGAATCAATTCCAAATGTATTGAATTACTTCCCATTAGGTTTGTGACCTTCAAGTTGGTTATGTGAAATGTGAAAAATCTCAAGAGAAGTCAAGTCCACCAATTGCATGGGAATTTTACCAGTGAGCAAATTTGAAGAGAGGTTTAATGACTCAAGACTGGTTAAATTCCCTAATGATGGTTCGATATTACCAGTGAGACAATTATGAGAAAGGTTGAGCAATTTTAGTGATTTAAGCCTCCCAATTGATTTAGGAATCTCCCCTGTGAATTTATTGAGTAACAAATCAATCTCTAAGCCTTTGAATGTTAGTCGTACAGAATAATTGTATGAATAATTTTCCACTCTCATGTATTTGAAATCTTGAGTTTAGTTCATCATTACTTAGAACCAAATGAAATACTCTTCTGGCAACAGTCTGCTGAATGTGTTGTTGGAAAGGTCAAATATCCGCAACTTAGGGAAGGAAGAATTTGTAATAGGAAGTCTCAAGGAACCATGTAGCTCATTGGATTATAGCAGAAGAATTTGCAGATTTGGAAGAGCTGCTAGGAAAATGGGAAACACATCATCTATCTCATTGGTACCCAAGTCTAATATTTCAAGATTTTTATAATTGACCATAGATGGAGGAATTTCTCCTTGTAATTGATTGCGATTGAAGTTCAAATATCTCAAACCACTGCCTTCTATAAAAATAGCAAGTATAGTACCCTAAAAATTATTGACACCAAGATGCAACACTAATAGGCCATCACTGAAGTTTCCCAAGCATTAAGGGATGAAGTCGGTTAAGCTATTGTTGGACAAGTGAAGAATTTGAAGAGAATTTAGATTGCAAATAGAAGAAGACAATCCTCCACTCAATTTCTTATTTGATGAAAGAATAAGGACGTCCAAATAAATCTTATTGAATATTGAAGTAGGGAGTGAGCCATGCAAGTTGTTATTGCTTAGATCAATGTACGTCAAGAACTTGCTTTGAAATTCACCAATAGGACCATTGAGTTGATTGTTTTTAAGGTCTAGATATCCCAATTGAGGTAGAGCAAATAGTGAGGATGGTACAGTTGCATTGAAAAAATTATTGGATAAATCAAGATTGAATATAGTGGAAAGTCTACCTATTCGAGAAGGGATAGAGCTTATTATTCGATTGTTTAACAAATCAAGATCATTAAGTTGAGTGAAGTTTGAGAAATAAGCAGGAAGTGGACCACTGAGATTGTTGTTCCTAAGATCTAAAGAAATGAATTGTTTATGTAAAAAAAAAATAAATAAAAGATAGTTCTGTGTATAAAGAATGAATTGTGTATAAACTGAGTTTTATGCGTGAGAAATCACTGCCCTTTAGGAATTTTGCCCCCACTATTTGGCAATTCCTTTCAGGATTCACAAAACCATTTGAGAGATAAGATTAAGTAAAATCAATATTCCTCCCCAAAAATATATACAAAAATTTGTAAACCGATGAATGTTGAGACATATCCATTCTGGAAAAAAATGTTAAATTGTTTCAGTTTTAGTAGGGAACTGACTTAAAAAAAATTTAATAATAATAATAATAATTATTATGCAGAGAAACTAATCAAAAAAATTGGACTTACCAAACAGTTCAAGTCCAATCTTTGATCAATATAAATATTATATTTAAGCCTTTATAGGCCCATGGAACTTGATGCTCTTCTAAAGACTTACAAGAAATACTATTATAAACACTTAAAGGCTTCTTTTCATAAGCAATGTGGGATACATATACATGTCTCTACTTACTTTCATTACTAACTATTCCATCAGTTTAAGGTTTGTAAATGAGGATGGAATATCACCACTTAGGCCATTTGAAGATAGGTACAAGTGAGTGAGTTGATGAAGGTTTCAAAGTAAGGGTGTAATTTTACCACAAAAATTATTATATGAGAGATCTAAAGTTGTCAGTTGGGTAAGATTACTAAATACTACCAAAATTGAACTAGTAATATTGCAGTGCCTAAGGTACAATTCTTTTACAAACCTGATTACTAATAAAATCAAGTTCTAAATTTATTAAAATTTTTTGTCCAAGAAACATCGAAGTATTGGAGGGAACTGCTCCAATTGGACCATAGTAACAAGACAGTGAGGTTATCATTAAGACCTAAATCAAGCGATCGCAGATTTGGTCATTAAAGTAAGTTACCTGGGAATTCCCCCTCGCAATCTACAACTGGAGAGATGGACAGATGACAAAGAAGAAGACCACTTTATCAAGGAACTAGGCATAATTGAAGACATATTTACACCATCCAAGCTTAATTCTGTGAGATTTGGTAGGCTTTGAATAAGTTTAAATGAGTTTAATTCTATGGTTAATTCGTAATTCCTAGATAGATCAAGTGAAACCAATTTGGTTAAATCAATGTTATTTGGGAATTTCCCTTGCAATTTGTATTTAAGAGTCCGAGAGAAATCAAAGAAGAAAACATATTAATGAAAGAAGTAGGTGCAACTGAAGACAAGTTTGCAAAGCTCAAGTCAAGTTCTTTAAACTTCGTTACGTTTTGAATGAGCTTCAGAAAAAATTTGTATCTAACTTTAGATTAATATTCCATGAGAGATTAAGTAAAACCAATCCACTAGGAAGATTAACATATTGTAGGAATTTGCTATGCAACTCACATGACTGAAGATTGAGAGATAACAAAGAAAAATAAGAGAAATTCCTAAAGTAACTAGGCGCTACCATGAACATGTTAATTCCATTCAAATTTAGTTCCCTTAACTTGGTTAGATTTTGAACAAAATTGCTAAAAGAACTTGAATCCAGTCTCAGACCACAATTCCAAGAGAGATCAAGTAAACCATATCGGATAGAAGAGAAATTTGTAAAGGAACTTGCCCTTTGAAAAAAGAATTATTTAAATTGAGATGTCGGAGTTTTGAGAGCTGACCAAACTAGGATGAAATGTTAGAATTGTTGAAATTATTGTTAGAGAGATCAAGATTTTGAAGATGAGAGTAAGAAAAGAGACATATGAGAATGCAAGGTTCCATAAAAGCATGCTACTAGAAAGATTAAGGCCAACCACAAAACCAGTCCCTAAGTTACAAGTGACCCCATCCCACGAGCAGCAATCCGTACCCTCTTTCCATTTCTCTATCTTGGGATAAGGAGGAGCATATCCATATTGAGAATAATTATGAGAAGCAAAAGTGTTAATGGAAAAGGGACTTTTGAATTAGAGCAAGGCACGACTCTGCTCATATGGACAAAGTAGTTGAGATGATGATGAAAATGAGGAATTCAAGGACAAAGATGGAGAACAAAAAGCCTGAAAATGCAGCAATTACAACAAAAAGAGGCAAAAAAAACTAAGTTATGATCCAAAGAAAAGACTCCATTAACACAAAATGAAAGTGGAAATCTTATTTGATAGTTGATGTGAGTGAATTACCCATAAGCACAACTATTTATACACAAAATTTCAGACTTCAGTAAGTAAAGCTATAGCTATTAAAATGAAAGTAAATTTCACGGATCAAACACAAAATCTTCAAACATCTTAGTTCAGCAGATAGAAAGTCTTCAATGTGGAAACCACAGTATGAAAAATAGGTTAGGAGCAATTCAAACAGCGACATTAGTTGAACTAAATTTGTATAATGAGGCATTCAAACATATATATAGTGACATACATTATTTATCAAACAAACATCGTTGACTTCTATTTCTGACTAAAATTTATCAATAATTGAATCATCATCAATCGCTATTTCCACATATATACTCTTCAAGGTTTCTACATTTATTGATAAATTTATATGGAGAAGCCATGACATGTGTGATAGACTCAGTCAACTGGACTGACACCATGATTTTTATATTCAGGTGAGTTGTTGATGACTTGCTCTGTTTTTAATCGTTGGGAAAGTACAATTTTTATTTTAGCATTCTAGCATTTCAAACTTATCAATTATGTTGACATTATTAATTGCACAAATCGTGCATTATTGTGTAAGTTTGTACGTAAAGTGTGAATTCATGCAAATTTTTGTACAAGTGATTATAAACATATTATAGTTTTAATTTGTGATAGAACTAATCATGTGGATTAATTAATTTCTTAAGTTCATTACAAACTTTGCCCAATATTAATTAATCTATTGTCATATCATATTGGCCTTTTTACCCATTTAGTGCAAAAAAAAAATATTTTCTCACTTTAGGGTAGATTTGAAAGTATTTCCCAGTTTAAGGTAAAAAAATAAATAAAAAATAATCCTTCTATTCTGCCACATTAAGTGGTGGAAATACTACAAGACAACCAATTTTCACCAACATGATTCAATGAAATCCACCAATATAGGTGGTGAAGGTCTAGAAATTTGCAAAAGCTAGCAGAAGTCTGCCAGTGATTATTTTAAAAAATAGAATACTTGTAAATACTGTTCATGTTGATTGGCTGCAAGGAATCTCTGCAATTGACAGAAGTCCACCTGTTTGACTGGCGGACTTAGTGTAAATAAAAAAAATATGTAAAACAAAAACTCAACTTTCTTTAGATTGATTTACAACTCAATGACAAAAGTTACACCTTTTTTCCAACTTCAATAATGCTGGTTCGACAATAATTTTGCCCTCCATTAACTTCTCTTTATATTCCTATATTTTTTTCTTCCTATTGCAAACTACAACCGAGCTTCTTCTTCTCATCTTATTGTTCTATTATTATTCCTCTTCTTCTCATATCTCATTTCTTCTTGTTATTTTTGTTTCTGTGGATCTTCAACAAAACAAAAATAGAAGGTATGTTTTTAGATTATTTTTAATAAACATTGTTATATTTAATATTAGTGTGAATATAAATGTTGTATATTACATTAGTTAAATAGTAATTAAAACATAATGTATACTTAAAAAAATTATATTAGTTAAAAATAGTAGTTAAAACATAATGTGAAAAAAAATGTTGTATATTACATATATTGTTATATTTAATTTTATTTGTTTGATAAACATGTATTTATAATGAAAGTTGATAATATAATGTTCGTTAAATTAAAAATATAATGAATTTTCAGTTATATGTTAATAAAAATTTGTATATTTTTGTAAAATATTTGAAAATATAAAAATAATGTAATCTTGAACAATATCTAATAAATATATAAATTTAGGATTTAAATGTTATGATAATTTATTTAGTGAGTAGTTAGTTGTAAATTTTTTAATTTGTTAGAAATGTAAATTTTTTTTAAAAAAATATTTTGTTATATTGTGCAGTTGAGTGGTATATATGTTTAAATTATTGTATTAATTTCAATAGATATTATTATGTTATTACAGATTATCTAGAGGGAATATATTGTCAATATAAAGCAGAATTTGTTCTACAAAAGAGGTATGTTTTACATAAATATTAAAAAAATTAAGTTGATGATTGTTATTAAAAAGTATTATTATTATTATTATTATTATTTCATACATGAATGTTGTATGTGTTTGACTTACTCTTTTTTAATTGTTAATTATTTGCATGATCACTTAATTATTAACTAATAATTAACTAATTTATCAATCAAATTGAAATGAGTGCATGGCATTGTATTTTGTTCAAAATTATTGGTTTGAAGGAATGAGTGCATTGCATGATATTTTGGGAAAATTATTGGCTTGAGGGCGTATCTAGAGAGTGGCCTTTTACAGTCTTGCAAGGGTCTTGTAGAGTGGCCAACATTCCACGCTTAAAAAACAAATCATATCAACTTCGCCATCTAAGATGATAGAGTTGATTAAAATAAAAAAAAATTCAGTCCCATCTCCATCAATTTGGATGGCGAAAATGGGCTTTCCGCTATTCAAACTGACGGAGTCTCTCCTGTCAAGTCACATAAGCAAAATCCACCCCAAATTTGTAATAAGTTTCTAAACTACCATAAATTTGGAATTAGTTAGAAAAGTGTCGAGAATCGAAAATGCTCTCGCCTCACCCTCCCTTAAACAGTAAAACCCACCCTTCCCCTGTTAACCGAAGCCCTACTACCCGCCCTCCACCTATTAACCTGAACCCTAATACCCATCATGAATCCTCTACTCAAACTAAAGCAGCTTTGTTTGTCATCCTTTTCATTAATAACCTACACGCTACTTGGCCGACTTATGGCCTAAGAATAATTTTTGCTCGGTATTGTACAATACAAAGAGCTTTCATATCTAATCGACCTGGTAAGTCAGGCAAGAGATTTGGTTTTATCATTGTTATAGGGGATAATAACATTGATAATGTTATTACACTGTTGAATGGAGTATGGATTGGGAAGTATAAGATTTTTGTTGATCTCGCTAAGCATGCCAGATCCACAAATAAGGAAGAACCCCAGATACCAAGTTGTGGGATAAGTACTCCTAAGAAATTTATTAGCTCTGCCTTTAAAGATAAACAATCCTATATCCAAGCTGCCACCAATGTTAATTATAGTCACTCCCTCAGGCCTTTTTCTGCCCAACTCATCTTCAACAATTGAAAAAAGAATAATGAATGGTTATCGAACAGTCTGGTATGCTATTCTAAATTACCATTGATGTTAAAGTCAGTGCTTATGATGATGGAAGCATATAAGATATAGAAGTATTTGTATAGGCACATGGGTGATAATTTATTCTTATTCACATTTGGTTCCTCTTCTGAGTTGGAAGAATAGGTCTCAGGCAATAAAGATTGGCTCTTGTCTTGGACTGAGGCAGTGACGTTTTGGAATTCCTCGATAGTGTGTAGGAAAAGGTTCACTTAGCTCCACTGTGAGGGTATTCCCTTGCATACTTGGTGCAAGAAGGTCTTCTCTAGTGTTGCAAGTTTATAGGGATCCTTCATCAAGATAGATGAGGATACTAATCCTAAAAGATGTTTTATTGCTGGCAGAGTTTTGATTAGCACTTTTGTACCCGATGTCATTTTGGGTTCTATTAATTTAAAAATTTATGGAGTTGATTATAAGGTCCGAATTGTAGAGGAATTCTTTTCTAAAATTCCTATCTTCTTCAAGGATCCTGTTATTCATCGTCATGCCTAGTGTCATCCTTCTGCCAATGATAGTCTTAACTCGGATTCTACTTTTGTTAAGAATTCAATCTCAGTCAGTGGCTCTCTTCAGAAAACCAATTCAAATAAGTTGAGTTGCTCTCCCTTGAATTTGGTGGGCTGCCATGGAGTCTCAAACTCGGATTGAGTTGGAAACCAAATGTGCATGGAGAAGTCGAACAATTCCTACTCACATGTGCTGCCTGACACATTTGGTAGTAATAAAAGATCCTATCCCCTCGTGCCTTCTAAGGCAGCTATTGAGAAGTTAATAGGTGACAATTTCCCTCTTGAGCATAACGATTAGCAACAGGACACCTTTGTTAGACCGAGGCCCTCAGTGGTGGACCCCTTAGTTCATTTTATTTTGCCCTCCACTTATGGGCCTGATAAGCCCTTTGATCCCAACCCAATTAACCTTAATTCAAACCTTGCTTTGCCCATTCCTTCGTTAGCCCAAAACAATTTACCTACATCATCTACTTTGCCAAATGTATCATTAGATGATCCAATCTTTGGTTCTTTTATCCCACCCACTCCTCTTATATCTAATCGTTCAGTCCCTCTGCAAACGAAAAAGAAGAAGATTAAATCCTTAAAAATCAATCACCTCCCTAAATCGCTTCTCAATAATTATGCAATTGCTAAGAAGTCTTAGAAGGGCAAGAAAAGAAATAAGCAGAAGCTTGATGTTTCCGATCTGGGTAAGAGCCTCTTATCAGATTCACATGTTGCTGGTAGTTCTATCTCTGATGGCGAAATTAATTGCAACAATAGTCATGCTAAATTGCACAATTGGAAGCTTAAGGATTTAAAGACAATTTGATCATTTCATTAAGGGTTGCCTTTTGACTTATCTAAAATGGCTTTAGAATCTTCTTGGGTTGTGATCTTTATTGATAAGCTAAATATGATCAAGAAGAATGAAAGAAACAATTATGCTTAGAAAAAGAAAGGAAGAGAAAAATAGACAAACTAGTAGGCTGCTTGCTACCCAAAATTTGGAGCTTGCTTTTCAAGTGAAATTGATTATCAAAATCAAATTTTCAGGCTTTAATCATCATATCTAATCTTTTGTGATTTAATTGGTAAGTAATTCTGGCGTTTTGGTTGATTTTAATTAGGGTTCATAACTTACAATTCTCGGATTTAATTCTGCTGGTTTTCAATCTCAGTATTTCAGTCATAACCTGAGCTAAAGAGCTAAAAATTGAGTGTTATTTGATTCTATGGAAACTTAAAAGAGTCCTATAAAACTTTTTATCTTTGAGGTTGAGCTGAATAAGTCGGGAAGTTAGACTGATAATTGAAAACACTTTAATGATCAGTCTGTTCGTGCATGTTGACCTGGTTATGTTCAGTTGTCTATATCTCATTCTATAGTTTTCCAAATTAAGTGAAATTTTTACAAGATTTAGTATACATATGAATCTAAAACCGATTCAAATTTGAGCTTCAAATTCCCCTTCTAAAATTTTGGGTGATTTTTCTAAGTTAAGCCTGAAACAGCCTTTTTAAAGTTAATAGGGCAGATTTGAGAAATTGAATTGGTTTGCATTTTTTGCACATCATTTGGGGCTGAATGATTAGGGCAGTACGTGATGTTGATATATTGATGATTTGTAAATGAAATTCCATATTTTAGGTGCTGGAAAAGGAAAGGAAGGTGCTGGTACCAATAAATAAAATGATGAATCAGTTGTGCTTGTTTTGAAAGTTATTTTGTGAGTAGATATTCAAGCCCTTTAATACCTTTTATAACAGTAATAAAATGAGCTTTTTAATGACTTGAATTGATGCATTATAAATGGTTTCAATTCAACCTTTGCTACTTAAATCACATATTTAAGCTTCAAGCTTTAAAGGTTTCAAGTATACGAACTAAATGTGTTATTTCTATGCACTTTGCTTTGTGATATGATTTGAGATCTTTTTAGTTACTTGATGATTAAAATGAGCTTATGCTCAACCTAATTTCACATATTGAAACTATGATGAAGATTATTTTATTTTGAATGTTTATTGAACTATAAATACGGTAAGGTTGTTTTGATTGATTATTTGGTGAAAATGACATTTGGTTTGTGTATTACCACCTTATATGAGTTGTGTAAATGTGTTAATGTGATTATATTAGTTGTTATTGCACAATAAATAACAGGGCACTTGATTGCAGGGTGGTGAAGGGATAAGGGTCATTCTGTGCTAATGTAGTCGAAGGGTTAACTTTCAAGTGTGCCTAGAGAGTGATGCTTGTGATGGACTGTATGTTATGGCCAGTTTGAAATGCTTGTTATAGAGATAGTTAATATTTATGAAAGGTTGTATTAATTTTTATAAAGGCATGTGTTTTACTTGGATAAGCTTTTTACAAGTTTAAAAGCAAAAATGACTTTGATATTTCAAATGAATTATAATTTGATTTTAAGTACTTTAGTATTCTGATTTGAGAAGTTTAATGTGTTTGATATAATTAAATTGTTTTCTACTTGTAATATCTATTCATTGAGTATTTTATGCTCATTTTACTCTGTTTTATAAACTTTTCAGTAACAGGGCTTGATAGTAGGTGCATTGAGCTAAGAGAGTGTGTATAGAAGTTTCAAAGTAAGGTTGCCCGACATCCTCGTTAGAAAAGCCTTGTACCTTTGTTTCTTAATCTTGTTTATATAAGTATTGCAAAATAATATATTTTGAAATCAAATAGTGGTGGCCAGGCTTTATATAAAACAACTAAATATAAATGTGTTTTATATTGCTTGATGATGTTTAGTCTACTATGTTTTTGGTTTGCAAAGATTAGTACTAATTCAATTTTAAAAATATGATTTCTATGTCACTTAATTACCCTATACTATAATTATTTTTCATAATTCATCAAATTACAGGGAAAAATTTATTTTCCATTACATGAATATAACAAGCTTTTCTTAGGAGGTATTTTAATTCTTTTAGCTAATATAATTATAATTATAACATAATTTAACTAAATTACGTTATTTGTTGAATGGTTAGTTTTAAACGTTCATCTCAGGCTACGTGAAACGAGGTGTGACAAGATCGACATGGAATTGGAATCCACTAGCCCGAATGACTCTATCTTGAAATTTAATCGCAATAGAAGGCAGGGTGTAATTTGGCAACAACTTTGGGCTCGCGAAAAACAAAAAGAATATTTGTGGAGGCAAAAATCTTGGGTGTTATGGTGTAAACTAGGTGATCGCAATACAAAATACTTCCACCTTGTAGCTTTTACTAGAGCTAGGCGCAACTTTATTGGTTGTCTGTCTACGGATTCAGGTGAGGTGACTGACCTTGAAGATATTAGGAAGGTTGTGTTGGATCATTAATGTGAGTTATTTGCTAAAGAGCAGTTTGTAAGACCTTCCCCCATCTCTAATAAATTTCTCAAGATTACTTACTTGGAGGCTGATCAACTTGAAAATCCTTTTGTTGTGCTCAAAATTCGCAAACGCATGGATCGTGAATTGTAGTATAAAAGATATCATTCCTACGAGGATTGAATATTGAGCACTAATACTTTTACTTATGATCTTAGCTAGCAAATCAAATAAAAGTTATTAGAAAACAAAATATAACTCTAAACAAATTAAACTAAAAGAAAATCAAATAATTAAAACATAGAGCTTAGGTTTAGTTTCACTATTCCAATTAGATCATGAACACTTTAACAAACAAAAACATTGATTTCAATTGAGGGTAATTAATCTAAAATACCTAAAGACTCTCTCGAGTTCAATTAAGCATGTGAAGATTAAAGTTTAACCTACTCTCATGGTTAAGAAGTTAATCTAAACTCATTAAGTTCCTTAATAATTAATTTACCACCGTAGACTCTGCCTACTGTCATGGTTCCCAGAATAGCTCACCTACTCTTGTGGTCGAGTGGTCTAAGTCCTATGAGTCTTAAGCTAATAAATTTTTCTAACTCTCATTGGTTAGTTTACCCATAAACATGCAATCAAATAGGCTTGGAATGATAACAAGACATTAAACTCAACGCATAGAATTAACTGAAAATCAAACTAATAAAAGACTTGTTTCAATGACATCATAGAATAGCTACTCCTAACCTAAACCCTAAAAAGGATTTATCCAAACATGGCTTTGAAAAGAATTATAAACATAAAATAAATAATAAAAGAATAAAGAAGAAGAATAGATAAAACTTGTTTAAGTGCTGCTTCATTCTTCAAACCCTTGTTTGCCTTTTTGAGCTCTTGTTTGTGGCTCTTTTTATTGTCCAATGAATGCTCTCATAAACCTTTTTAATGCCCCTTTATATAAGAAAACCTGACAGAATCCTAAATGCCCTTTAATTCCTTTTCCTTTTTCAATTAAGAAGCCTTCTTCTGTTCGACATGGCTTCGACACAGCCTTGACATGGCCATGTCAGATCTTCTTTATTCCGACATGGCCTCAGCACATCGGCGTGCTTGTCTTTGAGTTAAGTTTCTAGTAAGTTGCATGGCCTGTAACATGGCCATGTCATAATTATCTTGAAGGCTCATAAATTCTTCAATTTGGACAGAAATATGCACGGTCTATAACATGACCATGTTGCCCCCATGTCACATGATACTCATAGTTCAGTAGAGGACACGCCCTCAGCATGGCCGTGTTGTGGCCAAGTCGTACACTTCCTTGTCTTTTTTTTTGGAATTCCTTTTTAGATTTGCCTACAAAAAGGGAACATTAATTAAGCACTTAAATAAAACTCCTAATTTGACTAGAATTAAATAAAAAATAATAGAATCAAAACTAGAATATTTCCTAATTGACCTTAAATTCTACCCAATTAACCTTATTTATTAATTCAAAATCCATTAAAATTCAACTCTAAACATATGTAAATATTGCACACACCAAATTTTGCCACACTAAAGCTTTGCTTGTCCTCAAGCAAAACTTGAATTTTGAAATTTTAAGAACAAACTCAACTACAACTAAAGGCTTTTAGCTTCTAAGACATGCAAACCGATAACACCGAGACTGAAACTTATTTACTAAGGATGATAATCAGATAAAAATACATCATATGTGAACAATTTACTAATCATAACCCAAACACATAACTCTTTGAAATCCAATGAACATAAGCTAGAAAAAGAGCATTTTAAGCTGTTAATTTTTTCTTTTGAAAAACAAAAATTGGTTATGAATGTGTTTTATTATGCTCCATTTCACATCTTTTCTTTTCTTTGCCTTTAGCTTTGGCGAGTGCGTTTTGTGCTCTAACTCACTAACCTTTTTCTTTTGTGCTAAAAAAATGAGTGCATTTTATGCTCCATCTCGCTCTGAATTTTTGCAAACTAAAATTAGGCAAGTGCGTTTTACGCTCCATCTTTGCCCTTTTTTTTTAACAAACCTTCATGCATTCTCTCCTATTATCATGCTCAAATTCAATCTCTAAGTTGATGCTTAGGTTATAAAAGCTAAATTTTTCATACGTTTGTAAACCATCTTAATTAATAAATCATTCAATAATTCGATAATTGAACCGGAAAGCAACCTTATACACTATTTTCCTAATCTCAATTGAGCTTCAATTTTGCACAAAACCAAAAACAAAAAGTTTTAAGGACAAGCATCACAACAAATGTGGATAAATCGAGATAAAAGTTAATGAATCTCATCAATTCTAATAAGTTCATATTTTATGCATAAATATAGTTAATATTTCATTAGTTTTTACTTTATATAGTGCGATTATTTAGTAAATTACAGTTAAAATATGTTAATTTAGAATTATAAGTTAATATGTTGCATTACATGTAAATTAGGCCATATTTCATAGTCATTTGCTTAAATTTTCATAATGCATATCGAATTAAGGTTAATTAAAGTTTTGAATTAGTATTAGAATAAGTTCTATGTCGATTTTAGATGCATTTTAATGTGTTTTTCCATGTTTTTTGAGGTTTGGAGGCTTGGAGTTCGAATAAAATGCAATATGGCGTGACTCGGAGCTTAATTTAGCAAAGAAGAATGTCTAGGAGAGTGTAACGGTAGTTACTTGTTATTGCATGGCCATTATAGAGTACTTGAGTTGAAGGATTTTTAGAAGAAAGAGTGTAACGACCGTTACATGTTATTGCTCAGCTGTTACGCATCTCCTGCATGATTTTCGATTGGAGCATGTCTGAGTGTTTTTGGCATAAATATTTGTACAAAACTCAGATTTAGGTGATTCAAAGTGTTCCGGGAGGATAAAAGAAAATGCTAAAACTTTGATGCAGACTTGAAGAGCTAATTCGTTCATATTAAGGGGCTAAATTTTTGTGAAAGTCATATTACCTGCACATTGCAGGAAAACTATCCTAATTTAACTAGGATTGGACTTTTAAAGACCTAAATTTATTCCAATTCAAGCAAGGATGAATTATGGGTATATATAAGGTCTCAAAAGAGATGAAAAAGGGATTCATTCTACACTCTAAAAGCCATAAACAAGAGCTTGAGAAGGCGAACAAGGGTTTGAATATTAAAGTGGTGCTTAAACAAGTTTTATCTATTCTTCTTCTTCACTCTCTTGTTATTGATTTTATTGTTTATAGAACTATGTGTGGCTAAAATCCGTTTGGGGTTTAGGTTAGGAGTAGCTATTCTATGATGTGATTGAACACAAGTCTTTTATTATTTTGATTTTCAATTAATTCTATATGTTAAGCTTAATGTCTTGTTATCATTCTAGGCCTGTTTGATTGCATATTTATGGGTAAATTAACCAATGAGAGTTAGGGGAATTCATCAGCTAAAAACTCATAGGACTTAGATCACTTGACCATGAGAGTAGGCGAGCTCTTCGGGGGACCATGACAGTAGATAAGGTCTACGATGGTAAAATAATAATTGTTAAGGAACTTAATGAGTTTATATTAACTTCTTAATCACAAGAGTAGCTTAAAATTTAATCTTTAAATGCTTAATTGAACTTGAGAGAGTCTTTAGGTATTTTAGAATAATTACCCTTAGCTATGATCAAGGTGTTTAATAATTATGGGTTCATGATCTGATTGGAATGGCAAAACTAAACCTAAACTCTATGTTTTTATCATTTGATTTTCTTTTAATTTTAATTGTTTAGGTTTATATATTATTCTCTAAATTTCTTTATTTGATTTTCTAGCTAAGAACATAGGTAGAAATATTAGTATTCAATATTCAATCCTAGTGGGAATGATATCTTTTGTACTATAATTCATAATCTGTGCGCTTTCTGGTTTTGAACGCAACATTTTCTTAATTAACTAATGCGCATGAAAAAATAAACATAAAATACTCAAACATAAAACATAAAAACATTATCTTAACATTTGATATCCTCCCCACACTTATCTATGGCATTGTCTTCAGTGACAAAAATATTGGAATTTTTTTTAAAAAAACTTCCCTAATAAGCAATTTCTTCCTTTTGTGCTCTCTCCAAATGTTAGATGACCTACAAAATAAAATAACAAAAACTAAGAAAAATAAAAGAGAAAATTAAACTAAAAATAATTGAAAAAAAGAAATAAATCAAAACCCATTGTGTTGCCTCCTAACAAGCGCTAATTTTAGGTCATTAGCTTGACCCCTTGAATATGTAGTATCATGGGTACAAACGAACATGAGGAAGTGTTCTTGGAAGCATCTTCCTTTGCTTTCTTTTACTGGGCTCCCTTATGTCTAGATAATAAAGTGCAGACTCCACATACCAAATCTTTAGTTCTAGAATTATTTGAAGAATGTAAGGCTTCTCATATGGGTTCTCAGATAGTCCAACACCTTTCATGGATTCCTCGTATATGACCGTAATAAGTCATGGAACATGTGCATTGGTATTTGTAGATGGCTCATCTTCATCTTTGTCCTATGTAGCTTCAAGAATTGTTATGATTTTCTCATCCAACTCATCTTGAAATTGAGTTGAGTGACTTTGTACCTCGTCATACTTAATGTTCATAAACTCATTCTTACTCTTGGAGACTTCTTCAATTTCCTTGGTGATTATCTCTTCTTACTCATCGTGGCACAACTCAAAAGTGATATCATCATCTTGACTCGAGGTGTTCTCATCATCCCATACACTTTCTCCTTGTGTTAGTTGCGCTGAACAATTCATGGGTGCACACATTTGAAGTTTTTGGAAGCATGCATTTTGAATTTCTGCAATTTGATCTACTTGAAAACTTGAGCCTCATTAATGCTTCTTTTTGTTCATTTATTGCAGATATCATTGCAGACATCATTTGTTTCATCTTGATCTCCAATAATTATTCCACAATTCTCTTTGCTTCCTTTTGTTGATAACTCCATGTATGACACAATTACTCCAAGATTGGTTATAGTGAGGTTATAGAGGTGAATTTGAATAATATGGATGATACACCTCATTGTGGTCCTCTCCACACCAATTGCAAACCTAAAAGGAAAAAGGAAAATAATTAAATGACATATACAGGATCACATTCACTAGCCCTAAAAAATTGATAAGAAAATCTACCATTATCTATGAAAAATTGCTTATCAATATTACAAATAAAATTAAATTAAATTAAATGCTAGTCTAAGAGAAGTAAAAATTAAATTAATATCAATATTGCCAATCCCCGACAATGACGTCAAAAACTTATTGTGTTCCAAATCCGCAAGCACACGGATCATGAATTGTAGTACAAAATATATCATTCCCATGAGGATTGAATATTGAATACTAATATTTCTATCTATGTTCTTAGCTAGTAAATCAAACAAAGTAATTTAGCAAAAAATATAAATCTAAACAAATTAAACTATGAGAAAATCAAATAGTTAAAACATAGAGCTTAGCTTTAGTTTCACTATTCCAATCAGATTACGAACACTTTAACAAACAAAAACATTGATTTTAGTTAAGGCTAATTGATTTTACAAACACTATTCCCTATCTCGAGTTCAAATAAGCATGTGAAGATTAAAGTTTAACCTTAATAAGTTAATCTAAACTCATTAAGTTCCTTAATAATTAATTTACCACCGTAGACTCCGCCTACTGTCATAGTTCCCTGTAGAGCTCACCTACTCTCGTGGTTAAGTGGTCTAAGTCCTATATGTCTTAAGATGATAAATTCCCCTAACTCTCATTGGTTAATCCACCCATAAACATGCAATCAAATAATCCTGGAATGATAACAAGACATTAAGCTCAACGTATAGAATTAACTGAAAATCAAATTAATAAAAGACTTGTGTTCAATGACATCATAGAATAGCTACTCCTAACCTAAACCCTAGAAAGGATTTAGCCAAACATGGCTTTGAAAAGAATTACAAACATAAAATAAATAATAAATGAATAAAGAAGAAGAATAGATAAAACTTATTTAAGCAATGCTTCAATCTTCAAACCCTTGTTTTCCTTTTTGAGCTCTTGTTTGTAGCTCTTTTTATTGTCTAAGGAATGCCCTCATAAATCTTCTTAATGCCCCTTTATATAAGAAAACCTGATAGAACCTAAACGCCCTTGAATTCTTTTCCCTTTTTCAATTAGGAAACCTTTTTCTGTTCAGCATGGCTTTGACATGGCCTTGACATGGTCGTGTCATGCCTTCTTCATTCTGGCATGGCCTCAGCACATGGGCGTGCTTGTCTTTGAGTCAAGTTTCTAGTAGGTTGCATAGCCTCAACATGGCTGTGTCATAGTCATGTTGAATGCTCACAAATTCTTCAATTTTGATAAAAAGATGCACGATCTATAACATGACCATGTTGCCCCTGTGTTGCATGATACTTATAGTCTAGTAGAGGACACAGCCTCAGTATGGCCATGTTGTGGCCATGCCGGAAACTTCCTTGTCTTTTTCTTGGAATTCCTTTTCAAATTTACCAACAAAAAGGGAAGATTAATTAGGCACTTAAATAAAACTCCTAATTTGACTATAATTAAATAAAAAAAATAAAAGAATCAAAACTAGAATATTGCCTAATTGACCTTAAATTCTTCCCAATTAACATTATTTATTAATTCAAAATCCGTTAAAATTCAACTCTAAACATATGTAAATATTGCACACATCACCATTTACTCTAGAAGCGATCAAGGCTGCCATTTGGTCTTGTGATGGTTCTAAATACCCGGACCTGATGGGTTCAACTTTAATTTTTCAAATCAGCTTAGGGTATCATTTGCTTTGATATTTTGGCATTCGTCAATAAGTTCTATGAGTCTGGTATGGTTCCAAAGGGTGTTGCCTCATCTTTTGATGCATTAATTCCCAAGAAAAGATGATGCATCTTATGTTTCATATATTTTTGAGCCATAAGTCTTTTTGCAAGTTTGTATAAAATTATCTCTAAATTGCTTGCAAACAGGCTTAAAATAGTTATTGCAAAGGAAATTATACATCAACAAAGTGCCTTCTTGTCTGGTATAAACATTCTAGATAGTGTGTTGGTCGCAATTAAAGTCATTCATTCGCTTGTAAAATCAAGAAGAAGCGGTGTTTTGTTCAAATTAGACTTTCACAAGGCTTTCGACTTGTCAGTTGGAGTTATCTTAATTTGGTTCTAACCCATATGAACTTTTGATGTGAATGGCAAAAATGGATATATAGCTATCTTTATTTAGCTCGTGTGTCCTTTCTTGTGAATGGTTCTCCAACCCAGGAAATTTAATTGTCACGTGGATTAAGGTAAGGGGATCCACTATCCCTTTTTTGTTCATTATCGCAGCAAAGGGCTTATCGGTAATGGTTCAATCGGCTATTGAGTTAGGATTCATCTCTGGGATCTCTCCATCTGTTAATGGTGATGCTATCTCATTACTCCAATATGCAGATGATACACAACTTTTTTGTGATCCTCAGATGCAAGACTCCTAAATGTACATAGAATCTTACATTATTTTGCTCTTATCTCGGGCTTAAAGGTTTAACTTTAATAAAAATGCACTTGTTGGTCTTAATGTTAATCGGGAATGGATTGATGCTGCTACTTCTGCTCTTTAGTGCAAAGCTGTATCTCTTCCTATCACTTACCTTGGTTTACCGATCGGAGTTAATCACATGAAAGCAAACGGTGTGGGAGCTGATTGTATATAGAATTAAAGGTAGACTTACTTCTTGGAAATCTAAGTTTTTGTCTTTTGGTGGCAAATTAACTCTAATTAAATCTTGCCTCAATAGTGTACCACTTTATTGCTTGTCTTTGTTTAAGCTTTTGAAATTAGTAAATAAAAAAGATTAATTCACTTTTTTGAAATTTGTTTTGGAGTGGCTCTAAGGAGAAAAAGAAAATGTTCGGTGTGAAATGGGATTTTATTCAACTACCTAAAGTTATGGGTGGCCTGGGTGTTGGCTGCCTACTTGAAAGAAATAAGCCACTGTTGTTTTAGTGGTTATGGAGATTAATGAATCAAAATGGGGAGCAAGCACTTTAGAGAAAGGTCATTATTGATAAATATGAGCTGCAACCTGGTATGTTTCCCCATTCTCTATTATCTTATTCTCAATTCTCTCCTATTTGGAAACAAATCAGGTTGACAATTTTAGAGAGGCCTTTTTATGATGGGATAAAATTTTTACTTGGTAATGTTAATCATATCAAATTTTTGGAGGAGCTATGGGTCATAGAAGTGCCACTAAAAATTAGATTTCCTCAGTTGTTTAATATCTGTCTAGATAAATCTTCCTTGGTGAGAGACTTGGGTTTTTGGGATGGAGCCAATTAGGTCTGGAATTTAAGATGGTCCCGCCATTTAAGGTCTTGGGAACTTGATCATTACAACTCTCTCATTGACCTACTAAACAACTTAAACTTTGCCCCCAACCATAATGACAGGCTTGTTTGGGTATATGATAATAAGGGGATCTATTCGATTAAGTCAGCAACCAACACTGCATTTCTGGTTCAAAACCATTGTTGGCCCCTTTGGTGTACAGAGTTTAGCCCTCCCCCCCCCCCGAAAGTTGAGATCTTTGTTTAGCCTGCTCTCTTGCAGAGATTAAATACTAAGGATGTTCTTCTCTGGAAAGTTATGATCGACGCTTCCATCTCTAGTTGTCCCTTCTGCAAATTGGAAGTTGAATCCATTAACCACTTATTTGTTTTATGCCCCTATGCTCGCTCTATTTGGTATGGTCTCACCAATAGGTGGATGGATTTTCCCTACTTCATTGTGTGAATTATTCAATCAATGAGAAGGTATTGTTCTTGGTTCATTTAAGAAAAAGGTCTGGATGGTTATAATTTTTTTTTGCCTTGTGGACTATGTGGATTGAAAAGAATAATGTAGATTTTAATGCAATATCCTTTGAAGTTACAAAAACCTTCTTCCTTATTATTCTCAAGGCTGAAATGTGGCTTAAAGTGCTTAGTTATAAAGGTATTTTGCATAGCTAGAATCTTTGGCTTGCGATTGAGGCATTAGAAACTTTCGCCCTCCATCTAAGCCTAAACACAATACTATGGGGTGGTAGCCGCCTCCATTGGGTGAATTGAAGAGGAATGTTGATGGCTCTTCTCTAGGGAAGGCTGGTCGGGTAGGTGCTGGTGGTGTTCTCCGTGATCATCTAGGTTTTGTTATATGTTTCTTTTCTATCTTGTGTGGTATTATTGACTCAAATCTAGCTGAGGTAATTGTAATTAGAAAGGCACTACAGATACGGTCTCTTAATTCTGCCTTCTTCAATATGAAAATAACCATAAAATTTGACTCTTTAAATGCGGTGTCATGGATTACTAAGGCCGATGATATGATGCCATGGAGAATGCATAATGAATTGTGTTTAATTGAGAATTTAAAGGCTCTTTTCCATCATATCACTTGTGTTCACATTCTGCGAGAAAATAATTCTGTGGCTGATGCTTTAGCTAAACAAGGTGTGCATAGGGATAAGGACTTTATTGCATAGTTGTAATCCCTTCAGTTAGGTTATTTCTTGAGTTTTAGCTTTGGTTAATTTGTACTCTCTAACTTATCCAGGTTTTTTATCTGTCTTGATTTGGCTTAGTTTTGGGTGTATGGGGTGAATCTATTGATTTGGGTTAGTTACCAATTGAAGATGGGTTTTTCTTGGATTATTAATAATTTTAACAAAATTGATGCAGTTTATCAAAAAAATTGAAATTAGTTCAAAAAGCACCCTAAAGTGGGACAAAAAATTCCACTCTAAATTGGTAAAAAGGCTAATGATATTAAACAAAACTGTTATAATAATTAAGCTTTTAATTTTATGAATATCCTACAATTGTTTAGCTTCGGTTGTTGTTGCTAAATTCATTTTTTAATAGTCACTTATTATGAAAAGACACTACAAGTAAAAAAAAAGGCCTAACTCGACATTATATATATAAGAATGTAGCGGCTTGTTACGTGAACAATGGTAGCAGGCCGAAAAATTATGCGAATTTCTTTTTAAAGATGATATTGCCCCATGAGTAGGGGACAGTATCATTTAACAAGTTGTCCGTTTTGAAAAATTTGTGGCCCGGTATTTAGAACGGGCTGCTACGAAAATCTTTTCTGTATATATAATTAGTTCAACTTCATATTTGTTGTTTGAACATAGTCTTCATGATTATAAAACATTGAAGTTGGAATTGGGCCATTCAAATTGTTGATTAGATCAATATAAGACAATAAAGTCCTTTAAATTTTAGAAATGATCATGGAGGTGTTGTAACCATTGTCAAGTTATTATTGTAAGAAAAAATCAAGTGAAACTAGTTCTGAATGTTATTTGTGAACTAATTTCCAATGCCATCTTTATAAAATCAGTTATAAAGTAAAGATTGCATCTAATCCTAGATTTTGAACAAACTTTACAAAAGCAGTAGTTGTATCTAATCCTTGATCATCATTCCAAGAGAGATCAAGTGAAACCCATCCCACATGCAACAGTCTTTAACGTCATAGATAATGATTATGAAGATGATGATGATGAAAAGGAGGAGTTGAAAGACAGACATATATAATTGGCAGCATGTAACACTCCAGAAGACTAGTCAAACACTAAACACCAATGATTTCTCTACAATTCCAAGTCTTTGTATATAAAGACTAAAACAACTTCCAAGTAAAGAGACGACAAAAATAAATCTTTTACTCTTTTAATGAGACGACTTGATTATTCTTTTTTTTTACTAATTATTATGAACTCACAGTAAATAACATTTAGATGTATTTCCCAAGAAAAAAAAAACATTTAGATGTATTTTTTTATTTTATGATGAATAAAAAATAATTTTTAAAATAAATTTATAATATTTTCAAAATAATCAATTAGTAAATTGATCTTTAATTACATATAAAATAAATCTATAATTAAATTTTAATATTATACCAATATTTTCTGATAAATTAATTATAATATTAAGAAGATAGAATATTAAAATATAAGAAATATGAAAAACGAATACCTAAAAGTTAAAAAAAAAACCACAAATTTAGTTGCCATAAATCAGAATTTAAATGAATCAAAATTGTACGCATTCTTTTTCTTCTTATATTTCTTAGCAAAAATGATTGGATATCAAAATAAGCGCCAACCATTAGTTCTTGTGTCTTCTTTTCTTGCAACTTTTTTACCTCATTCACTAAAACAACACAATATTTTCCTTGCAATATGGTTTTTATATCTCCAAGTCTTCCAATGTAAATATATTTTTTTAATTAGTCGGCTGTGTTATGCTTTCAGAACAAATTTTAACACATTTTCTTTTAGTACAGTAAAAATATTACATTGTACTGGTTTACATTTTGTTTTGTTTCAGTCTACTTAAAAAGGTTTAAGTTTTGACATCTTATTTCCTGATCAATATATGCTTCAAAGAATTTTAAATTTTAAAAAAAATACTATTTGTATAATTATTAGAAGAAATTTAAAAATGATCTTATAAAGAAAAGGAAAGTTGGTCTATTTGCCTCTATATAGAAAACGCCATCACCTCAAAAAAAGAAGAAAAATACATATACTTATATATGTTTATGTCTACATATGAAAAAACAACATAACCTAGTGAACACCTACTAAATTGATCAGTGTCTTCTTCCATTAGGTTTAGGGAGCCTTTTTCTTGACTTTTTTAACCTTTTATCCCATGCACCTTCAACCCTCTTGACAAACCATAGGGGTTTTCTTGTTGTAAAAACTATGTAACCTAGTAAAACATAAAATATTATTCCACAGCCATACCTAGTAAGCATAGCATTCCACCCAAATCCGTTTATAAATGCCAAATCATCTTCTTCTTGCATGTTAGATTGTTCTACATCTTGTTTGCTATTGTCTTCACATTCTTTTGACAATGGAAATCCACATAATCCCAAGTTTCCTTCATATGAATCATTTCGAAATGTATTGAATTGATTCCCATGAGGTATATGACCAACAAGTTGGTTATATGAAACACGAAAATTTTTAAGAAAGGTCAAGTTCACCAATTGCATGGGAATTCTTCCAGTAAGCATATTTGAAGAGAGGTCTAATCATTCAATGCTGGTTAAATTCCCTGAGAGAGATTGAGTAGTTTCAAAGATTTAAGCTTCCCAATTGATTTAGGAATCACTCCTGTGAATTGATTTAATGATAAATCAATGGTTGAAAGGGCAGTGTGAATTTTCTCCAATTCAATCTCTAAACCTTTCAATGTTAGATCCATGGAGTAATCATATGAAAAACTTTCAGCTCCCATGAATTTGAAATCTTCGGTGAAGTCCATCATTGCTAGAAACCAATTGAAATAATCTACTGGTAAAGGTCCACTAAATGTGTTGGGGGAGAGGTCAAATATTCATAGCTTAAGGAAAGAAGAATTTGCAATATGACCTTTCAGAGAACCATGGAGCTTATTAGATTACAACACTAGAATTTGTAGATTTGGAAGACCTCCTAGAAATATAGGAAACAAATCACCAATCTCATTGTTGCTGAGGTCTAATATCTCCACATTTTTACAATTAACCATAGATAATGGAATTCTCCCATGTAATTAGTTTCCTTTGAAGTTCAAGTATCTCAAACCGGTGCCTTCTGAAAAAATTACAGGTATAGTTCCTAGAAAATTATTGATCCCAAGATGCACTACTTCTAAGCTATCACTGAAGTTTCATAAGCATTGAGGAATCAAGTCAAGTAAGCTATTGTTGGAAAAGTCAAGGATTTGAAGGGAATTTAGTTTGCAAATAGAAGAAGACAATCCTCAACTCAATTTATAATTGGATGAAAGAATAAGGACTTGTAATCCCATCTGATTGAATAATGAAGTAGGAATTGAGCCATGCAACTTGTTATTGCTTAGATCAATATATAACAATGAATTACTTTAAAATTGAGGAATTTGACCATGAAGTTGATTTTTTTTAAAAGATAAAAAATCCAAGTGAGATAGAGTAAATAAAGAGCATAGTATGGAGCCTATCAGTTGATTGTTTGATAAATTAAGATACGCAAGATGAGTGCAATTTAAAAAGTCAGAAAGTGGGCCACTAAGACTATTGTTACTAAGACTTAAAGCAATAGGTTGTTTAAAGTTTGTAAATGATGATGGAATATCACCAATGGAACTATTTGATGATAAGTCCAACAAAATGAGGTGTTTAAGGTTTCCGAGTGAGGGCAGAATTTCACTATTAAAATTTTTAGATGAAAAATACAAGGTCGTGAGTTATGTGAGATTACTGAATACTGCCAGATTTGATCCAATGAAATTGCAGCCAACAAGATACAATTTTTTTAGAGACTGAAGATTAATGATAAACCATATTCTAAATTTATTGAAAATTTTGTCCTAGAAACATCAAAGAATTGGAAAGAACTATTCCAATTAGAACTTGGTAAAAAGCCAGTGAGGTTATCATTACCATCAAAACAAAGCGACTAAAGGCTTGATAATTTAAATAAGTTACTTGGGAATTCCCCTCACAATCCATAATTGGAGAGACTGAGAGATGACAAAGATGAAGATAAATTGATGAGGGAACTAAGTGGCATCAAAGACAAATCTACAAAGCTCAAGTCAACTACTCTAAGATTGTGGAATGACATTTTCTCTATTGACAAGTTGTCATTCAAGGACAGAGCAAGTGAAACCAGTTCTGATAAATGAATATTGTTTGGGAATTTCCCTTGCAATTTGCAATCTTAGAGCTTGGAGAAGTCAAAGAAGAAGACAAATTCATAAAAGTAGGTGCAACTGAATACAAGTTTACATAGCTCAGATCGAGTTCTTTTAACTTGGTTTAGATTTTGAACGAGCTTCATAAAACTACTAGTATCTAATTTTAGGTCGTAGTTGTCTGAGAGATCAAGTGAAACCAATCCACTAGGAAGTTTAACATATTCTAGGAATTTGCCAGACAACTTACAAGATAAAAGATTGAGAGATGACAAAGAAGAAGAGAAACTCATGAAAGAACTAGGCGTTATCATGGACATGTTAATTCCATTCAAAGTGAGTTCTTTTAAAAAGGTCAAGCCCAATCAAATAACCTGTTTCCCAGTCATAAGTGACCCCATCCCAGGAACAGCAATCTGTACCCTTTTCCATGACTCTGTTGAAGCATACGTGTTAGTGGAAAAGGAACTTTTGAATCATAGCAAGGCATGGCTCTGATTGTAAGGACAGAGTATTTCTAATGATGATGATGAGAAGGAGTTGAAAGAAAAAGATGGAGAACAAGAAGCTTGAAAGTACAAGAAAAATAAAAGGAGGCAGAGCAATTGAGTGAGCCAAACTAAAGACTCCATTGGTTATTTCTTTAACAAATTGAAAATAAAAACTTAATTTGATAGTTAAGTAAATAAGGCCTTAAGACTTATATACAAGAGAATTATGCATATCAAACAGAGAATTTTCCACTTTCTAACATTTCCACATAAAATTTTTGCGAGTAACATCATATCATCAAGATAGAGGGAGTGCATTCCTATGACTAAAGAGCCAATCTACTAAGTGGAGAAGACCAACCAAACAGTAAACACTAACCCCTTCTCCACGATTCCAAGTCTTCCTTCTGAAGAAAAAATAATTCCGCTTTCTAAACAGACTTGAGTATAACCAATCAAACTCATGACATATACGCAAGAAAAATTGTGAAAATAAAAAAAATTAAAATTAAAAAAATCATTTCAATGATTCAATCTATAAATAAAAATGTTGTGAATGATATAACATGTATTGGATTTAAATTGGTATTAGGAGATGGTCAAGTAAGGCATGATACCTCAGGGAGACCAAATCGGGGAGGCTCAAGCATATAGTGCTCTTCAAGAATTTTCTTATTTTGGTGTGTTAATTTTGCTTTGACAAGGTGAGTAGATCACTAATTAACAATTCCATGTTAAAACTCAATTTAAAATATATATATACATATGAATATATGTTTTCTCTAAAGTTTGGTTTATTGTTAAAAATGACACGAATGAGTTTTTAATGTTAAAGATGATATGAGTTCTATGAATGAGTTTTTAATATTAAAGATTATATGAATTCTATGAATGAGTTTTGATACTACCTTGTGAAGGATGTTATGAATGTTGTTTTGCTACTAATAATGGGAACATGTATTGGATTTTGATAAAAATTACTGCATAGAAAGTGTATGTATATGAATTGCTTAATGATAATGGTACACACTCATGTTATGGTTGATATACGAGATCTTTACATGCATGTATGATATAAACATTTAGGGGGAGTAACATATTGGATGGGTTACCACCTAAATGCATATGACCACTTAGGGGGAGTAACATATTGGATGGGTTACCACCTAAGTGTGTTTAAAACTCTCGATATAAACATTTAGGGGGAGTAACATATTGGATGGGTTACCACCTAAACGTATATGACCACTTAGGGGGAGTAACATATTGGATTGGCTACCACATAAGTGTGTTTAATGCTCTTAGGAGACTAACATATTGGATAGGTTAGCACTAAAGAGCATAAAATGATAATTGTGACTTGAGTGTGTTCTACACGTGTGTATGACATGAATATGTAGGGGGAGTAACATATTGGATGGGCTACCACCTAAATGTCTTTAATCACTTAGGAGGAGTAACATATTGGATGGGTTGCCACCTAAGCATGTCTAATGCTCTTAGGGGACTAACGTATTTGATGGGTTAGTACTAAAGAGCATAAAATGTTAATTATGACTTAAGTGTGTACTAAAAATCTCTTGAATTTGATGATGAATATTTATGTAAATATGATGATTCTTGAGAAGTATAAAATTTGCTATTTATGATTTGATTAAGTGTTGTGATGTAAAGAAAATGTGGTAAGTTATTTGAATTTTTGTATAAATGATAAAAATACATTATTGTTTATAAGAAACATATATGTTCCTTGTTGTTAAATTTTAATCTATTCACTGAGTATTTATACTCATTCTTTAGTGTTGTTAATTTTTTTTTTCATAGCGCCTGCTTTAGAAGTGAACTTTTACTTTGGTTGGACATCGCTTTTCAAACCTTCCATATTAGAGCCAAGGTCGCGCCAACATATAGGTTTCTTATATTGCTCTATCTTTTCAATAGAATACCTTATAAAGTTTGGTGGTTTTGAGAATATATATATATATATAATTTTTTTGTTGTAATAGCTAAGTAAGGTGTGTAGCTAGAATATGTGTTTTTGATACTCTATGTCCTGTTAATAGAATGTTGAAAGTTGGACTTGTGAGTATATTTTCTTCTTGAAATGTTGGGAATTTTAGGTCTGAGTTTAAAATTGTTTAGGGTGTTACATGTTTATTCATCTATGAAGCAAGCTACCTGAAATTACATTAAAAAAAAACCCTTATATATAACCAAAATGTTAAACCCTAATCAGATATCCTAGCCTAACAGGGCTCAAGTTGATAATAAGAAAATGATAAATGAAGAAAAATGAGACGATTAAATATCCTCAACTCAAATTTGGAATTTTGGTAGGTGTCATTATCAACAACTACTAAACTCTATTATTATGCACTGGCTTTAGGTCTTGATCTTTTACTGTTTAAAATAAATTGCTTCAATACTCTACCTGGAGTACTGAATCCATGTTCAGGTATCAGAATTGTCTGAGGCCACTATTGCTTTCTCTAGGCAGTAAACAATTGTTATGTCCTTGGGAACCGACCATCCAATGCATCAGTCAAAAGGATAGAGTCTTGTTGCCTCACATTCGCCCTCCACACTCTGAAATGAGGAGGAAAATGCCCTTTTACATTCCATTTTTGCAGTTGAATGATAAAAAATGGTCCTTGAATATTTCTAGATGGATCTTGATAATGCCATATTTTTTCGATCTCAAAATCATTGCGAGGTGTCTCTCTCCCTGATGAAAGAGGTGATGGTATAGAAGCTGGTGTAGCCCCAGGACAAGTTCAGATCATACTACTGCTGGTGCAACCCCAGGATAAGATTCAAATCGTACTGCTGCTCGATTATTCCAATCACTACTTACTAACCCAGTAGCACTTAACTGGTTCTTCGATGTCTTCTAATTATTTAGCCCAAAGGTTCCTGAAAAGTTCGGAACAAAAACAAACGCAATGCTCTGTTCTTGTATTGAAAAATAGGGTACAATCAAATATATATACAAATCAGAAAGCATTGGTGCTTTTCCTTGGATATGTTTATGCTGTTACTAGGATATGTACATGTTGTTACAACCAACTTTAGTTGTGATAAATACAAGCAACAACAAATGGTTTAGGACTCTACTCTATCTCATTCTAACAGACAAGTTGTCAAATGTCAATCAGATGAGTATGAGTAACCAGATGTGCCAATCAGATGAGTATGAGTAACCAGATCGGCCAATCAGATGAGTATGAGTAACCAGATGCCGATTCAATTCAATAGATCTTTAATGAAATCAATCCACAGAATTAAGCCCATTTAACAGAGTTCAATGAATTTTACAACAATTTGAATAATCATTTTACTTCATTTGATGAGAAATTAATAATCAATCAAACAAATATATTACAGCAAAAGAATTATTCCATAAGATGATAATCAATGTTACAACTTGAAAGTTGCCAACAAAAAATTTAAAGAACAAGGCAACAACTTTAGTATGATAGCAATAATAAAATTAGCAATTAAAAAAACCCATTAAAATACATATCCTGGAACACAAATCCTAGAATTTCTTGTGATGTTTAATTACAGGACCAAATGAGAGGCGACGGAACTGGAGGCGGCGAGAGGCAGGGAGTGGTGGACGGATGCGAGGGATTGCTGGTGAAGAGATGCGCAACAGAGCTCTATCGGCGATCCTTCATGACGGCACGCCTAGCCATTTTTGTTACCAGTGCCAAAAGAAGCCATTTTCCCCATTTTTTTTTTTTTGGAATTGAATTGAATTGAAGAAAAGAAGAAGGATAAGAAGAAAAGAAAAGAATGAAAGAAATAAAATAAGTTTGGGTCTAAGAAAGCGAAGGAGAGAGAAGATAAAAAATTACAATGAATTAGAAAAATATAAAAATAATTTACTTTTTAATTTTTCTCAGCAGAAAAAGTAATGATTTTATTCATCGATTGAGAGCATTTCTAATAAATTTTTGAGTAAAATTTTTTATTTTAAAGAATTATTGCAAAAAAAATTATTTTCTAAAATATTTTTTATATTTTTATTTTAGAATAAAGAGTTGGTTTGTCTCTCTAATCTAAAATATTTTAAATTTCTATGTAAGATATTAATTGATACTTATTTGTTTATTAAAAAGTTTTTCTCTTTTATCACATTAAGCATTAAAGAGAGAAAGAAAATTAAATAAATAGAGAAAAATTTTGTAAAAAATAAAGGAGAAAAAAATTAAGCATTAATATTTATTAGATAAAGTAAAATGAAATAAAAAATATAAAGAATTTATTAAAGTTATACAAATTTTTTCACTCTTTATATTTAAAGATTTTTTAAAATATTTTTTATTAAGTAAAAAATACTCTTTAAAATAAAGAGTACTGTTAAAAATGATAACAACATCTCTATAGCAAGGATTTCTAAAGCCTGTCGTTAAAATAATAAGAATTAATGAGGGTACCGAAATTTCGTGGTTGTACATCACTTTCAATGACAGGATTTATAAAACCTCGCTAAATTTTTGTCGTCATAGCTTTAGTTTCTTGTAGCGGTGATACCCTTTTAGCCTAACTCTATTACCTTTCGTGTTGTACTTGGAAGTATTTGCTATTCTACCATATATACAGTACCTTTTCAGCTGAGCTTAGTGTTAAAATCGAAGGTGTTTCTATTGTTTGTCAAGAAATCTAAGCTCGCAAGTGTGTTATATATGCACTTTACATTGTACGTCTTTTCCTTTATTTTTGTTTCTTCTATATGCGTTTATGAGTTATGACAGTAGATCTAATGCGTTTATGGTTGTTTTTCCAATCCTACTAGATACAAAAATTGATATGCCCTCCGTTCCTTTTTAACTCTCATATTTTAAAGTTTCACTTAAATTAAGAAAGTGTTATTTGGATAAATATAAGTTAGTAGAACTAAATTATCCTTATATTGATAAACTCAAAATTTATTTTATACTAGAAGATTTATTCTTGATATACCAAAAGTATTTTAAAAATAGAACTATTTACTAATTTATAGTAAAAAAATAAAATTATTTTTTAATTTATGGTACTTTTTAAAATATTTTTATTTTTATGGTATTTTTTTATTTAAAAAATTTCATTTTGCAATTATAGATGGACAAAAATTCATATTATCATTTTGCCAATCTCAGTAACAAAACGCAAAAAAAAAAAATTTTAACTATCATTTTACAAATCTTATTAGTAAAATGAAAAAAAAAAAAACTCAATTGTACCATGACATGGCACAGACACCCACAAGCTGAGAGAGATTGGACGTATACAAGCTGGCCATCATTACTATTATACAAGTTGGCGATGCAAAAAAAAAAAATGATGGCCATTATAATAATAATAAATTAAAATAATGGTTAAAATTAAAAAATCATAATATTATTATAATTATGATATTATTTTTAATATTATTATAATATTAAAATGAAAAACAAACAAATCAAAAATAAAAAAAGGTTGGCCATCCAAAAAAAATTAGCAATATAAAAGTTGGCCATAATAATAATAATAATAATAATAATATTATTATTATTATTATTAAATTAAAATAATCATAATAGTGTTAAAATTAAAAAATAAACAAATCATAACATTATTATAATTATGATATTATTTTTAATATTATTATAATTAATTAATGACAATTATTACAACATTAAAATA
>CATIWM010422399.1:0-15625 GCA_949671775.1 Mallotus repandus | reverse complement strand
TCTATAAGTCAATAATATGAAAAGATATAAAATAATAGAATATTATTTATTATTATTATTATTATTATTATCAATTATTACATAATTATTAGTGACTAACTAATATTAAAAAACATAATTATAACCAAATAATTATTTAATAATTATAATATTATAAAAGTTAACGTAATCATTAAATCATTATATCATAATCATTATATAATAATTATATTAGAAATGGGAAAACGGGATGGTTTTATAATTTGATGCATTTTGCTAGTAGCACTGGCAAAAAATGCATCAAAAAAAAATTTCATGTATTTCTCCAGTGCTACTGGCAAAATGCATTAAAAAAAAAGATTCATTCATTTCGCCAGTAGCACTGGCGAAATGAATAAAAAAAATTATCAAAATTTGCCGGGCAATTCGCCAGTAGCACTGGCAAAATTCTACTGGCGAATTGTCTGCCTCCACCTCAGCCAAAAGTATCATATATTGAGAATATATTTGAGAAACTACCATAAAACTTGACATTATTTCAAAAAGTACCATAATATGAAAATTTTGACAAATTTTTACCACAAATTGGTAAATTGCCCGGTAAAGCAGAGGGTATTTCAGATACACATAAATAACCGAACAGCTGCGGAACAAGCTGATATCATTAGTTGGAGCAGCGGGCAACGTGTTCCTGTGTTCAAAGACTATATTGTGATGATTACAGACGTAAGAGAAAGGATGCAAGACCTTTGGCTGGAGCTGCACCCCAACACTCAATCTGTAGTTAGAAGTCAATACTATGATGCCACCTTAAATGGGGTGGAGATATTCAAATTAAACAATGGTGGAAATCTTGCTGGACCGAATCCTCCCCAGCAACAATTGTTATCTGCTCCATTGCCTAAATCACCTAGAAGAAGATCAAAGAGAAGGTCGGTGCTTATCATCATCTTCGGATGCTCACTTAGTGGAGTGGTGTTGGCATTGCTTCTACTATGCATGCTCGCTTTTTTTATTAGAGCAGCCAAAGGAAGAACAGGGAAAAAGAATTACCACAGCCGGTCATCACTCTGTCGTATTTCACTATCAAATACATCAAAGAAGCAACTGATAACTTCCATGAGGAACAGGTCATTGGTGTTGATGGATTTGGTGTTGTTTATAAAGGCTACATCGATGGTGGGGCAATTGCAGTTGACATTAAACGTTCAAATCAGGCATCCATTGGACTGGCTTTTAAGGAATTTGAGACGGAGATCGGCAGATTTTCTCTAATTCGTCATCACAATATTGTGTCATTAATGGGTTACTGCAACGATGAGCAGGAAATGATTCTTGTGTACGAGTATATGCCCAATGGCACTCTGTTCGACCATCTTCATTTTGTTAATAATACACAAAAATCACCTCTTCCGTGGAATCAGCGGCTCCAGATCTGCACCGGAGCTGCACAGGGTCTATGCTACCTCCACACAGGACTGAAGCATCAAATCGTTCATCGAGATGTCAAGACTAGCAATATCCTGTTAGATGAGAACTGGGTAGCCAAGGTTTCAGATTTTGGCTTTTCCAAAATAGACCCTGCCAATGGAAGCACAAAAGTTAGAGGTAGCACTGGCTATTTGGATCCAGAATACTGCAGGCTACATAAATTGACAGAAAAAACTGATATCTACTCTTTGGGAGTGGTGTTATTGGAGGTGCTTTCTGCAAACTTTGCAGTGAACCCTACTGCATCAGAAGCTAATTACAACGAAGAAGACGAAGATGCTGAAAGCTTCATTGAGTGGGGCTTAAATTGCTGTTGAAAAAGAGATTGGGACACCCTTATTGACAGAAATTTAAAAGGAAAGATCGCCCCAGCATCTCTTGCAAAGTTCATGGAGATCACACAAAAATGCTTGGCAAAAAGAGGTGTGGAACGGCCATCAATAAATGAGGTGCTCTGGAGCTTAGAGTTGGCACTAAAACTGCAAATCGATGAGAATTGTAAAGATAGAAATAAGATCAGCTTGAGGTCAATGAGCAAATCTGATTTGACCCCAGGAGTGGAATTTTCTGATTTCATGTTTCCGGTTATGAGGTGAAAAAAAAAAAAAAAAAAAAAAAAACAGATCTTGGAGCTGCAATCAACTATGTCAACACGTTCTTTTTTATTTTCATGTTTCCTTGTAAAAATTGGATCTTTATGCTTCATATGAAGTTTTTAGCTCTTGCAAGTTCGCAACAGCCAACCAAAGGCAAATTCTTGATTTTTTTTTTATAAAAAAAGGCAAATCATCGATGTAGCAGTTGGATGCATTTCATTTAATGGATTTGAAGTAGGTAAATCTTTTTCTTAAAATGCAAGATATTACAAATTTAGATTTTGTAACAAAAAATATTATAATGTACAATAATATAATTAAATTATTTATATAAATCTGAGAGTGTGTTTTTGGACAATGAAGTGCTTGTGCAACTTTTACCAAAAAGAGTTGGTGGCACCTGACATTATTTTCATCCTCTGCTATGAGTGGAGATGACTCTTTGACCTTACGGGCTCTGTCTTCTACAACGCATCAACCTGTGACCTGATGTACTTGATACAGGAAATGGGTGCTTTTGTAATTATTCTTTTTACTTCTTCGCTGTGTCTCTGCCTCCTCTCAGAGCTCCTCAAGTTCATTTCCAGAGTATGGTGGACACCAATATGCATGCAGCGTTTGATGTTTTCACAAGGAATCAAAGGCCCTTCTTACAGATTCTTGTATGGAAACACAAAAGAAATCATCAAAATGCAAAAAGAATCAACGAGCAGACCCATGAAGGATCTATCTCACAACACTTATCCAAGAATCCACCCTCACTTTCACTCATGGATCAAGACATATGGTAAAATCTGCTCCTAACCAAGATCTACTTTCGCTGTTGAAGTATCAGTTTCAATGTCATATTTACTGGGTTCTCGCTTTTTGTTGGTTTTTGTGTCCTTTAATAGGGGTAAATTTTCTTTGTTGGTTTGGCACTCAAGCCCATTTGATTGTTTCTGAACCAGAGCTGGTTAAAGAGATTCTGAATAACAGAGATAACATCTACTCAAAAGGACACGTCCAACTTTACATGGAAAAACTATTAGGTGATGGGCTTGTGGCATCTGAAGGTGAAAAGTGGTCTAATATGAGGAAATTGGCCAATTATGCTTTCCACGGAGACAAATTAAAAGTAAGATTGATTCATATAGTTATATTTGATGCATATTATATCACTACTTCAAAGAGTAAACATAGAACTTTATGAAAGTTTTCAATGATTGTGAAAATTGGGGTAATTTTGCAGAATATGATACCGGCCATGGTTGCTAGTGTTGAGATGATGTTAGAGAGGTGGAATGGTTATAATGGCCATGACATTGAGGTGGTTGAAGAATTTAAGTTGGTGACATCTGAAGTGATTTCTAGGACAGCTTTTGGAAGTAATTACATAGAAGGGAAAAACATGTTTGACATGATAGCAAAGTTATTGATGATAATAAACAGAAATGCTTTCAAATTTAGGCTACCTGGTGTCAGGTGAATGCATCTTAGCTAATCTGCTTCTATATATTTGCATAAATAGTTAATGCAATGTTGTATCTATTTTTTGTAGTAAGATCTGGAAAAATGAAGATGATATTGAAGCCGAGACGCTTCAGAAAGAAATAGAAAGGTCCATTTTAGAGATAATTAAGAAGAGAGAAGATAAAATAATGGCTGCAGAAGTAGCAAGCTCTGGAGATGATTTTCTTGGGTTGCTACTAGGTTCCTATTATGAAACTGATCCATCCAAGAAGATCTCTATGCAAGATGTTGTTGATGAGTGCAAGACATTTTATGTTGCTGGACAAGAAACCACAAACGTTTTGCTCTCTTGGACTGTCCTACTTCTAGCAATCTACACAGATTGGCAAGAGGAAGCAAGAAGAGAGGTTTTCAAGTTGTTGGGTGGTTGCCAAACTCCAAGTGCAGATGCAATTGCAAAACTTAAGACAGTAAGGAATTTGTGAAGTTGAATTTGTTCTCATGTGTTACTTGACCTGTGTTTTCATTGTAATCAAGTTCTGATTAGCCTTTTTGCATTTGCAGCTGAGCATGATCATCAATGAAAGCCTAAGATTATATCCTCCCGTGGTTGTAATTCTAAGAAAAGCAGAAAAGGAAGTTCAGTTGAGGAACTTCACTGTACCTGCTAATACAACCTTGCAGATCTCAACTCTAGCACTTCACCATGATCCTCAAACGTGGGGTGAAGATGTGCATCTTTTTAAACCAGAGAGATTCTCTGAAGGAGCTGTTAAAGCTACAAACAACAATTCAGCTGCGTTTTTGCCCTTCGGCTTTGGACCTCGAACTTGTGTGGGCTACCATTTTGCTATTGTTGAAGCCAAGATAGCTCTTTCCATGATTCTACAGCGCTATTCCTTTACTCTCTCACCCGCCTATGTCCACTCACCAGTTCAAGTTGCTACAATGCGCCCGGAGCATGGAGTTCAGGTGATGCTTAATGCATTGCATAATGAAGGGTAGAGTTTGCAGTAAAATGTGCATTTGGGCACAAAATATTTGAACATTAGTGCCTTTTGTAATTCAAAATATTAACAGGGAAATAGCATCTAGAAACGTCAAAGAAGGTTAGTGAAAATGCAAACTCGTTGCAATCCTTGTATAATATATCTTAGTTACTTGTAAAGTTTGAATGGTTATATGATCTGTAAAACACTAAAACAAAAAGTGGAATTAGGGATGTTTTATTTTTGTTAGAGTTGAGACTTTTCTAAATACTCTAAAGTTGATATATTTTGCATTTTGTATGTACCTATCAAGTGGATGTATGAGCTGAAAATACAGTATGGATGAACAGCAAAAGGAAGGAAATATGAAGATCAAATGGGAGAGAATTCAGCCATGGAGAGAACTGAATATGTTCTCGAATTTTAAATGTAAAGTTGTTGTAATGATTAGTATTAAGACTTTTTTGTTTAGGAGCCAAAACATGTGGCTAAACTTGAATCAGATTATTGTTCATGGCTGTAATTTTATTTTTATATTAACATGGTATAAATGTAAGGATTTGTATGTATGAAAGATATGGATAGTTAGAGAGAAATTTCAGTGTTAAAATTTCAGCCCTGTTTTTCTGTTGTTCTTGTTCATGTTTATGGTTGTTCATGTTTTGATGGTGAGTGCTCCAATAGTGATATCAAAGCAGTATTCTTAGGGGCTGTGAGGTTTAAACACAAATTTATTGAGAGTTTTTGAAAGATCAAACACTTGTGAGTGATTAATGGCTTCAAGTAGCAATGGTACTCTTAGTGTTCCTCAATTTTAGGGAAAATTATCAGATATGGGTGGTGAAAATGAAGTCTTATTTTAAGTCTTTGGGTTTATGGGAGATTGTAGATGAAGATAAACAAGTTTCTTTGCTAAGAGCTAATCACACCATAGCTCAAATGAAGCAACGTGAAAAGGAAAAGCAGAAAAGGGATAAAACTATAACATGCTTGCATTCAGCTTTGACAAATGATGTATTTACAAGTATTATGCATCTTGAAACAACCAAGAAATAAGGATGAATTGAAAGAAAGATTTGAAGGTAATGAAAGGATTAAAGCTGTAAAATTATTAATTATCATAAGGATGAAGGAGAATGAATCTGTCAAAGATTATTCTTCAAAGCTAATGGAGTTGGTGAAACAAATGAGGCTTTATAGTAACGTTATGGAAGATCACAAAGTCGTCAAGAAGATGTTGGTCAGCCTAACTAACAAATTTGAAGTAAAAGTTGTAGTTATTGAGGAGTCTTGTGTCCTCAAGAAGCTGACTATTGCTGAAATGATCAGCAAATTGCAAGCTCAAGAGCATAGAAATTTCATAAAAGCTGGTGATGCAACCGAAGGTGCCTTTCAAGCAAGACAAACATGTGTGTAGCCTTCAACAAAGGAGAAAAAATGGCAGAAACATGAAAGAAATGGTGGTAATCAAAAAGAAAAAGGCAAAACGGGTGAGAACTCAAATGATTTAGCTATAAATGACAAGTTTCCTCTTTATTATATCTACAAAAGAACAAATCATTTAGCCAAAGATTGCTGGTACAAGGGGAAGCCAGAAATTCAATGTTATCATTGTAAGAAATGGGGGCATAAGGAGATATTTTGCAAAGCAAAACAAGATCAAACTTAAATGCAAGTTGCACAACAAGTTAACTTCATTGATGAACAATCTCAAGCTGAAGAACAATTATTAAATGCTACCCAAACATGTCATTCAGCTCCAAAAGATGTGTGGTATGTGGATAGTGGTTATATGAATCACATGACAAAGGATGAAAGCTTCTTCATTTCTCTTCATAGAGTTGTTAAAAGATGAGTAAAGCTTTGAAATGGAGATGTGGTTCAAGCCAAAGGAAGAGGTACAAGTTTTGTTTACACTAACAAAGGTTTAAAATTAGTTCATAATGTGTTATTGGTTCCTGAGTTAGATCAAAATATGATTAGTATTGCTCAATTATTAAAGGATGGTTATGGTGTATGTTTCAAAAATGTTTATTGTTTAATTATTAATTCATGTGGTGGTGAGATTATTAAGATTAAAATGGATAGGGATAGTTTTTATCTAAAGCTTGATGTCATTAAAAATCATGGATGTGATGGTTAAAAAAATGGTAGTATGGTTTGTGGCAAGATTTGGAAATGAGAATTTCGAAACTCTTACATGTATGGAAGATTATGGAATGGTTGCTAATTTTTTTAAAATTGCTGAATGGAATGATATAGGTGAAGAATGTGATATTGTGAGCAAAGAAGTTTACTTATATGGATGTGCTTATTTGGATCGAAATAAGCAAAATGTCAAGAATGATGAATTGGATGTTCTTTCTTCAGCTCATTTTATGGATGATGAATACATGGAAAGTGATAAGTACATTATACCAACAAAAAACTGAATAATAAAAATAGTTACACGAGTATATCTCTAATACCCCCCAAGTTGAAGGGTGTCAAGAGAGCAACCAAAGCTTGGAACGAATATTGTGAAAAGATATTGTTGGAAGTTGTTTTGTCAATATATATGCTAGCTAATCTTTAAAGGAGATGGAGTGAAATTTGAGTTGTTTTGATGAAACCTGTTCTCTGACAAAGTGGAAGTCCACTTCAACATGTCTGGTGTGGGTTTAAAACACTGCATTAGAGAAGATGAAAATAGCTCCAAGGTTATTGCACCATACTATTGGAGGATGAGTGATAGGGATATGAAGTTCATGCAACAGCTTGCTTAACCATTAAAGCTTGACAAATGTATTTGCCACGACTTTGAATTTAGACTCTGTTGATGATCTCGCTATAGTGGATTATTTTTTTAAACTCCATCCAATAAGATTTTGGCCTAAATAAATAAAGTGGCCACTTGTGAATTTTCAGTCATCTAAGTACCCTACCTAATCGACATCAACATAGGCTTACAAATTAAATGAAGTGGTTCGTGAAAGCAACAAGCTTGATTAGACTATACCTTTAAGATAACGCAATAATCATTTAAGTTCCTAAAGAAGTAACTTAGTAAGGCAATGCATGGATTGTGTTAATTTGTCTACTGTGAAAGATAAGTCTGGCCTCATAAATGTTATGTATTGGAGAGAACCGCAACATTGATGATATTAGGTAGCCTATGAAAGAGAGAGTGGAGACGTGGTATCCTTGGGAAGTGGACTGATTGCCATTGGAGTAGAGAGACCCATAGACTTTAAGAGATTTTAGATGTTGGGCTGTTGACTGAGTAGTAGTCCTTTAGGATAAGAAACAAATTCAACCCCCAAAAAATAATGTAAAGGCCTAAGATCACGTAACTTGAATACAGATGATAACTTAGCGATGACATCTTGCATAAATGCACTGTGGCTATATGTGAGAACGATGTGAGAATAATGTCACCTATACAGATGAGTAGAAAACATAGTGTATTGTCATGATCATTTATGAAAAGGGAAGAATTGACATGAGAACCCTTGAAGTTGATTGAAAGAAGAAATGCATTGAGTTTATGAAACTAGGCTCAAAGTGCCTATTTTAACCCATACAAAGATTTGTTTAGCTTGCATATATAATCTGGCTACTCTTTACTAATAAATCCTTAAGGTTACGACACTACTGACATCAAGCTAATTGATATTCCATCCATAAGAGACAACCATAGAGAGAATTATGTGAATTGTATTTGGTTTGATGACAGGACTAAAGGTCACAACATAGTCAATACCATGTTCTTGTGTGTAGCCTTATGCAAAAAGTTGGGCTTTGTAATGTTCTAAACTCCCATCAGCCTTCTTTTTAATATGAAAAACCTAACTATATTGATATTTTATGGAGGAGGAACAAGCGTCCAGGTTTTTGTGCTATACATAGCCTATATTTCATCCTGCATAGCGTTTTGCCACTCTTTGGATTTAGATGCTTGGGTATAAGATATAGGTTCGATGAGGGATTCATGTTGGACAAAATGGGCAAATTTTTTGGTGCTATGAAGAGTTGAGTCAGGTAGTTTCATATGATGTTGATGTTTAGGGATTGGAGAGGGAGATGGTATCAGTGGTAAATTAACAAAGAGTTATAATCCATTCGGATTGTGATGATGAATGTGGTTCGAGTTGGAGGATAGGGTGCATTTGAAAATTGTATTGGGTGATAAGGTAGTGGAGGGAATGGAAGATAATGACAGTTTTGAATCAGATGAAGAGGTGGTTTCGATAGATGAGGAATTAGAAGAGGTTAAGGAGTGGTTGGATGCAGATGGGGATTGAGAAGAATTTTGAATGGAAGGAGATGTACCAAATGTTGTATTTTGAGGTGGTGTAAAACTGTGATGTTGGCAAAATTAATTATAACTAAGGAAATGTAGGAGAAGTGGAACTCTGTGACATAGGAGGTGGAGAGGAAACTGATTGAAATGGAAAACTAACTTCATCAAACCGCATATGCTTAACCATATAGACATCCAATTTCTTTATCTAAATACTGATAGCCAAGATAATTATTGGAATAACCAAGAAAAATACACCGCTTGGTGTGAAATGAGAACTTGTGTTTGTTGTATGGACGTAGTAAGGGGTAGACAACAAAACTAAAAATCGATAAGAAATTATAATCAGGTGATTCATTGTACAAGAGCTAATATAGAATAACCTTCGAAAGAGCTTGTGAAGGTATGCTATTAACCAGATATATGACTGTTTCAAAAGCAAAGTGCTAGTACTTAAAAGGAACACCATTGTACCTAAGCAAACTAAGTCTAATATCCACTATATGACAAATTTTTCATTCAGCATGTCCATTTTGTTCATGAGTATGCGGGCATGCAATGCGATGTAAAATACCTAAATTTTGAAGGAGTTTGAATGATGGCATGTACTCACCTCCCTAATCCGTATTAAAAGATTTAATGGCATGACCAAATTATTTTTCCACTAGATTATATAAATGAACAAAAATTTGAGGAACGTCACTTTTATTATGAATAGGATACAACCAAGTAAATAAAGAAAAGTCATCAATGAAGATGACAAAATATTTATGTCCATTAGAGGAACTCATGGGGGATGTCCCCATACATCTGAGAGGATTAGTTCCAATTTCCTTGTACTATGGCATTGAGTGTATGGAAGAGACACACGATGTAATTTGCCTTGTAAATGGGTCAAACAAGCTTGGCAACTATATGCTTTAAGTGAACATGGCAATTGAAATTGGTGAACTAGATGCTTGACTACCGGAGATGCAAGATGTCTCATGCAAGCATGCAAAGTATCCAAAGATTTTAGAAAGGCTGTCAGAGCTGAAGATGACTTAGGCGGTGCTATTCGAATCTTGTAGAGGCCATTGTCGATCTTTCCCTGAAATAATTATTTCTTGGTCTGACGAAACCTTGACAAAATAAAAATCATGATGAAATTCAAAGTAACAATCATTGTCAACACAAAATTTGCGTACCGAGAGCAATGGTTTAGTAATGCGAGAGACATACAAGACATTAGTGAGATGAAATTTATTATTTAGAATGCTCTTGCCTGTGTGAAAAATAGAAAGTCCAGTGCCATCACCAACAAGAACTTTATGCTTGCCCTTGTAATCATCAACTATTGTTAGAGTAGATAGATCATGTGTGATATGGTGACTAGCACCTGTATCTAGGTACCAAACCAATGAAAAAGTTGAACCAAGTGGAGTTCCAAGAATGGAATAATGAGCTTGTGGCAAAGAATTGAAATTTTGATTAGTGTTATGACTAAAGGAACTGCGTTGAGCACATGGATTGCAAGAAAAAAAATTCTGATAAAAGCGACATTGACAATCAATGGCAATATAATTGTTATAGCCACAGATTTGGCAAGCCATAGAAGGACGAGAAGAGGTACTGAAATTGCATCGACCACAGCCTCGAGAAAATTTGGTGTTATTGTTTAATTGACCATTAGTGTGTTGTGTGAGATTGACAATTATTAAAGAAGTCTATTGAACTTTAAGAAGCAGTTCATAGAAACAAGATGATTGTGCAAATTAGAGAAAGACAGAGGCTCAAGGCATTATTGAAGAGCACCAATGGCACCATTGAATTCAGGTCCTAGTTGGTGATAAACTATTGCATTAAGTTCTACCAAAGAGAGGAATTAACTAGCTAAAGAAAGAGAATCGATAAGAGTTTTAGCTTGAAAGAGAAAATCAGATACTGATTTGTTTTCTTTTTGCAAATTATATAGCTACTTGTAAAGTTGTGTCTTTGAGCGGTACTGACAACCCCATAGACTGTCACAAATGCTTTCCAAACCATACCTACTAAATTCAGTCTGATAAGATAAGGATAAGCTTCCTTAGAAATAGAGTGTAATAACCATGAAAATAAGATTTGATCTTTGGAGAACCACATAAGGTAAGCAGGATTACGTTAATTGTTAATCTCTTTGGGTGGTGGAGCCTAAAAACCATCGAGAATTCCATGGAGATTGTAGAAGTTAAGAAGTGATTGAAATTGGAGTTTCCAAGGAATGTAGTTTTTGGCATTTAATTTGATAGAAAAATTTTGTTAGATGTGAGAAGGAGTTGAACAAGGAAATGGTAATGGAGATAGTGACATTGATAAAGAAAAAGTGTCACTAGAAGATGAAGAAATATAAGTTGAGGTTGAGGACTAAATATGTATAATTGGGATTTTCACATTTCAGTTTGAAAGAGTTTCAAATAATATCAAGAGTTGATATTATATTCTTATTGCCAATTAGACATGAACCTAGTAAGTCACACCTAAAAGACTTTTTCCATATCACCTTATTAATCTAATTATTGATTAAAGAGTTTAATCAATTAATTAAGATTAATGGAATTGGAATTATACTTTGAGCAATGATTCTAGTATATCATGAAATCTAATTCCACCAAGAGTTTAATTATTAAATACTTGATGAATATGAGATATTAATTAAAGTGTTAAATAAAAAATATATGTTGTTTCCTTATGGACTAGGATTAATGGTCCAATATGTGTGGGCCTAGGCCCAAAAGAGTTTTGGCCCAAAGAGTAATCCAAGGCCTATTAACCTAAAGAAGGCCTATTAGATTGATGGAATGGGCATGGGCCAAATGTTGGCCAAATTCCAAGGCCCATCAACCAAAGGCCCATTAATTTGATAGAATGGGCTTGAGCTAAGAGTTAGCCCAACCAAAAGGCCCAATTCCATAAACTAGGCCCAATTGATTTATGGATTGGACTTGGCCCATATCTTGGCCTAAGAGTTGGCCCAATAGCCAAGCCCAAGTCCATTAATCAATATTAAGTCATTTTGACATATTAGGAGATATTTTCTCTTATGTGTGTTTAGTTAACTTTTGGGGAAAATTGGTTAGTGGGGTGTGTAGAGAAATATATGTGTGGATTAAATACATGAGATGTGTTTAATATATATCTGCATCTATTCTCTACACTTATTAGATATTTATACATATACACTCTTAATTAAGTTATTAGGTGGCTTCCTAATGATGGAGGTGTAAGAGATATTTGTATGTATATATCTAATTAACCCTAATTCTCTACACATATATATATATAACCTTAAGAAGAATTTTAAAGGTTAAGGAGTTTGATATTCCATTAAGTGTTAGTGGAAACTGTAGAGACATAAAATATACCAAAAGGAAACCAAACGTGTACCAAAAGTATACTCTTATTTCTTGTTAGTAGAATCAAGTTAGTTCAAGCTTCTTGGGTCATAAGAGAGGTGTTTGGAACCATACTTGATTGAAGGCAAGAATGTGATTGGAAGGCTTTGGTGTTTCAAGCTAGAGGCTATACACTTGGGTGGCTTAGCATTGATTCAAGAAAGTAATCCATTGTAGTAGATTACTTGTGGTCTATATCAAACTCTTAGGAAATTGTAAGTATTCTGCTAATATGATTTCCTAAGTTTTATGTTAATGCATGTTGATGTATGTTAGCTATGTGTTTAATTGCAAAATGGATCTTGGGAGTGGAAATTCTTCATATGATAAAGGATTATGAGAAAGTAAATTTTTGAAATTTACTCTACTTGGGTTAGTGCTCACCACACCATTCTTAAAGCCTAAGTAGCATAACCGATTTCCTTCACTAACTAGTAGCGTTTATACATATCCACAGGATGGGACCTTATTGATTTCTATTCATAACTTTTTCCATATCCAATAAACAAATAAAGAAAACTAGTTTTAGCTCAAATTCGAGGATCAGTCCTCTAATACCTGAACCTTTTTTCTCCATCACAATGAACTTGATCCATGTGACTAGTGACCTTAGGGTTTTTCTGATTTAATTTGAATTAGTTGAACTTTTTGTGACTATCGAATACTTAATATAATTATTAAAAAAATTATGCAACGATTCAATGATTTGGTCCAAAATAGGTGAAGTGAGCAAGACCAAATCGGATGTATCTAAAAGAGTATTCTCATAGTAATAGATTTTTTTTGTTTTGATTAATAAGGAAGTCATATGACCTAAACTTCAATAAATTGCATAAAAGGGGACAGTTCTCCGCTTTAAATCGATGATAGCAGAAATCAAACCATTAACTACTCCCTCACTGGCTCATAGGAATAGTCTTTTATGTTCAGATTTTCCATAAACTATTTCTTTTATCTCATATAAGGACAACTTTCAGAATTCATCTTATTTGATGGCAACAATTATATTATGCAAATTATGATTTTTTGGTAAAACCAATAAAGATTGATGCTTATAGTGCTCAAAATTGCACAACATGTACTTGACAATGTAGTAATCAAGGAAAATAGGTAGCTTATGGATATATATATATATATATATATATATATAGACACACACACGCACAAAGCTTTCAAAGGCAGGTCATCATTTTGGACAATGCAACAAACCTTGTCTTTTTATCTCAAGCTTATCCTCGAAAACAAATTTAGTAAGGACAAAATCACCACTATCAGCTATGTAATTTTTCTAAATCAATAGATTCTTCCATTAATTTTTTCATGTATGTCTTTTAATACTTGCCATTTCTCTTAACACAGTTACTTCTATATATTTTGAAAAAAAATATCAAATTAAATGGTTAACCTGGAAAAGAAGAAAAAGCAAATGCCACTATTTTGACGATGCAAGCAATGCTCTTATGCCTCAAACCTTTCTTTTGTCTTCCACTACACACCCAGTTTACATAGCCACTTATTTATATTACTGAGAGTAGTTGCTTGTTTCAAGTGTGTAGTAAGTAACAGGAAATATGATAATTTTGGTTTCGTGTAGTGTGTTTGTGTGCTTCCTATTATTTCTTATCAAGTTCTTATATGAAGTAAGGTGGAACCCAATTTGCATTGAAGTTGCACTTAGATCACAGAGAATAAAAGGCCCTTTTTATAGATTGTTCTATGGGAACTAAAAAGATATAGACAAAATGAGAAATGAAGCCTTTATGAGCAGTTCCTTAGAATTATCACATCAAATGCTACCTAGAATTCAGCCTCATATTTATTTATGGACCAAGCTACATGGTAACTGTAACTTCTTTCTTGTTATAATTTCCTTTTTGAGCAGCCAATAAGAGAGTCTCGCACACTAGAGTAAATAGAGGTGCTCTATTTCCGATTGAAACTTCTATAACAATGCTTTTCTTCATAGTTCTTATTAAAAGTGATGATACACAAAAAAAATGTACCTCTAATGAGAGTTAGACACGTGGAAAGGAACTATGTCTTATTTACCACATTAGACCACTTTGACCATTTGACTTTTCAACCTTCGAGATTCAAGTCAAAGTTCAACACTATTAGATAGAATCTTCTATTAAGGACACCAAGTCTTGGTACCCAAATTGAGCATTCCTCTCAAGAAAGCAAATTCTTATATAGGAAGTCAATGGAAATATCCTAATTAGAGAAGTCTGAATAAGGAATCCCGTTTGCAGCTACTTAGAAGTATCTAATTAAGACATACTTAGGAACTTCCTACTTAGGAAAATTCTTACTTATGCAGCCCTTCCCTCCTAAGAAGTATTAAATGCACCTCCCATCAATTACTGTAGCTCCTGACAGGTTGTCCTTCCTGAGAATGCCACTCAAATGCACTGCCACCTCATTGTGCTATCAGGTACTCTCTACCAATAAGATCTTTCCATCTCCCACCAACTCTCCACCTACCTAGCCTATATAAACGCCACACTTCAAGGCCATGGTGGGTCTTCTTCTTCTTTATCTATTCTTCTCTTTTTCATTCTTCTCTTCTTCTTATTTTTGTTCTACCACCATTTTTTATCAAAAATCATTTACAAATATTTTATCTTTGATGTGCATATTATTTACGCATTTTAGAGTTGAATTTTAATAAATTTTAAATAGGAAATAATTTAATTTAAATAGTTTTTTGTTCTAATTAGGAGTTTGTTTAGTAATTAGTATTTGATTAGGATTATTATTATTATTATTTTATTTAGGAAGATATAATTAGTTTTAAATTAATGTTTATCTTTTGTTTGTAGGTGGACCCACAATTAAGGAAAAAAAGGAAGAAATTAAAGTTGAATTGTCAAAACTTCCAAAAGCTTCAAGTAAGCCATATTTAAGCCATGCAAGCCGTATTATATTTGGAGAATAAAGAAGCCGTGTAAAGATCAAAAGTCTCCTATTTTGCAAATTAAGAAGATTTGAGACCAACTAGGACTCTTCCTAAACCTAGTTCTATATAAAGGAAATTAAAACACCTTTTATAAGACAGAGAGGAATGAACGGAGAGACAAAAAAGAGGAGAGACGTAGAAGATAGAGAGACAACTGAAGGATTCGACAATTATTTATCAACTTTTCATCTTTCTGTTTTTCTTAATATTTTGTTCATGGATTTCTCTATAGCCATGCATGGCTAACTTTCTTTTAGAATCTTGGTTAGGATTAGCTATTCCATTATATGAATTGAACACAAGTATTTTATTTGATTTAAATTTTAGTTAATTCTTTGTGTTGCAATATTGTCTAGTTATCATTCCAGGCCTGTTTGATTGCTTGTTTATGGATAAATTCACCAACGAGAGTTAGGGGAATTTATTAGCTTAAGAAAACTTAGAACTTAGATCCCTTGACCACGAGA